>JAQFXP010001692.1:0-18061 GCA_034693685.1 Belba bartosi
AAGAGCAAGAGAGAGAGCAGGAGAGAATAAAGAGAAAGAACAGTGGAGAGAGAGAAGGAAAGAGAGAAAAGTAGAGAGAGTAGGAGAGAGAGAGAAGTAGAGAGAGAGCAGGGGAGAGAGCAAGGGAGAGAGAGTAGGAGAGAATAAAGAGAGAGAGCAGTGGAGAGAGAGAGAAGAAGAGAGAGAAGGAAAGAGAGAAAAGTAGAGAGAGCAGAGAGAGAGCAGGAGAGAGAAGTAGAGAGAGAGAGCAGTGGAGAGAGAGAAGGAAAGAGAGAAGGAAAGAGAGAAAAGTAGAGAGAGCAGAGAGAGAACAGGAGAGAGAGAAGTAGAGAGAGAGAGCAGTGGAGAGAGAGAAGGAGAGAGAGAAGGAAAGAGAGAAAAGTAGAGAGAGCAGAGAGAGATCAGGGGAGAGAGAGCAGGAGAGAGAGAAGTAGAGAGAGAGAGAGAGAGAAAAGTAGAGAGAAAGAGAAAAGGAAAGAGAGGTAGAAACAGGGAGGTAGAGAGAGCAGGAGAGAGAGTAGGAGAGAGAGAAGTAGAGAGAGAGCAAGAGAGAGAGAGAGAGAGCAAGAGAGAGAGAGTAGAAGAGAGAGAAGGAGAGAGAGCAAGAGAGAGAGAGAGCAAGGGAGAGAGAGAGAGAGAGAGAGAGAGAAGGAGAATTGCTAAATAATTGTTAGTTTGTAATTAAGTTTAATGACTTATTTAACTAAATGTTATATTATATTGTTGACCTTTTAAATAAACTTCCGTTTTCATCTTTGGGTGGGGTTGGACAAATTGAGGGATAAAAACGGAATTGTGATAGAAATGGACTTAGTTTAACATTAGGTCAATAGGAAATGGTTTATGAAATTGAGGGATAGAATCGGAATATTGACAGAAATGGGCGCGGACAGAATCGGAAGTCGGGTGTATTAATTTTTGGTTTAGTAATTTGGTTAAAAAATAGTTAATATTTACTCCAAGCATATTTTGGTTAGATATTGGTTAAATCTTGTTTAATTCAGTAAAATGAACTAATTTTAGTACTAATTTGGTTTTAAATTATTTAAAATTTATATAAACTATAAAATATGATAAGACAAATATGGCAATTTTTTGGTTTAATTTTTTTGTAGCCTTTCTAGCATTCTTCTTATTAAGTTTTAATTAAGTTTTAATTAAATTTTTCAAATTATTTTATTATCTCTCCATTGAATTGACCAATCTGAATAGCAGCTATTAATCAAGATTATTTTAACTGTAAATTTATATATATTTTTAAAGTTACTTAAACTTTTATTAAATAACCAATTTAATTTTATCCTTTCTTAATCTTACAATTTACTAATTAATGATAATTGGACAATAAATATTTTAATTTCTCCCCCTTCCCCTCAGCTTCCCTATTTGGGTTAAAACTTAAAATTTGTAAAATGAAAAATATTTTAATTTTTAGATTTATTAGTATATTTACAACAAAAACGTCAAATATTTATTTTTATAAATTAATTTAAAGAACCTGGGTTACCGTGAATGGAGCTTTTTTCTAATAAAATGTGTCATGCTTTTTTATAATTATGTTTTTTAATATTTGACAAAAATAAGAATTAATTAGAATTATTGTAATTAATAACAACTTAATCATAACCATTACCATTACGACAGGTTCCAGACACAGGAGGGGGCGTTTGTTGAGACATCTCTAATACCACACAATCGACGCATGAATCTGACCTCAAAAATATATGGCGACCACTCGAACCTGAGGAACATCTCTCTCACCGCTCACGTTCTCATCACTCTGGCAGAGGTTCGCGATTTGAGAGGCGATGTCGGGGCCAGAGCCGCCACTGCCCGCACAGCAGCACAAAGATATTTGGAGCGAATGCTTCACATAATTGCCAATTATGACGACCCCTACGATCTGGCCATCACTTCCTATGCCTTGAGTTTAGTTAATTCAGTCGAAACGGATGAAGCGTTTAATATGTTGGACACAAAGATGCTTGAAGTGAGTGGAATGAGGTATTGGGGCCGGGAGTCCATACCGCCCCCGAAAACCCAAATTGAGAACAATCGGCCGTTTCTGTTGCCACGACTTCCCCACAAATACGACTCTTCAAACATTGAGAGCACAGCCTATGGTCTGTTAGTCCACATCGCGAAACAGGCAGTCATTCAGAAAGAGATCGTTGAGTGGCTTAACAATCAGCGACTGTACGACTCCGGTTGGGCCTCAACTCAGGACACAGTGATTGCATTGCAGGCACTCATCGAATATGCGGTTCAGTCTCGACTCAGGGATGTGACGGACATAAAGATCACAATCGAAGCGCCGTCTTCTCGAAACTTCTCCAAATCCGTACACATCGGTGAAGACAATCTCTCTCAGCTCCAGGAGTTCGACATTCCCAACCCATTCGGTGCTGTTATTGTCAAAGCACAGGGATCTGGTTTGGCCATTGTTCAACTCGACGTCCAATACAACGTTGATTGGCCACACTTGCAGATCCAGCCACCGGTGCGGGCATTCGATTTGGACGTAACGGCCACTTTCAGCGGTCGAAACAGTTCTCACATTACGTTTAGGTCGTGTCAGCGATGGGTCAATTTAAAGGAGAGCTCATCCAGTGGTCTAACAGTGCTGGAGCTGACTATACCCACAGGTTATGTCATTCAACAACAAGAGCTTGATTTAATAGTAAAGAGTACACCCCTTCGGAACCTGGAGGAGGCGCGCAGTTATGATCGGAAAGTGGTTTTCTATTTCGATTACGTAAGTCATTGCCGAAGTGTTTAATCGATTGAAACAATTAATTAATTTCTAATAAATATTTCATTATATCTAAAGTTGGAATCGACGCATACTTGTGTCTCGTTCACAGTCCAGCGCTGGTATCCGGTGGCGAACTTAACCCGTTATATACCCATCAGAGTCTATGACTATTACGCTCCGGGTATGTGTCCTCTGATAGAAATGTGTTAATCAGTTAATCAGTCAATGAGTCAATGATTTAATTAATATTTTGTTTTAATATTTTAATCGATAGAACGATTCAACGAAACGATGTTCAACACTCAGAATCTCTATTATCTGAGTGTATGTCACGTCTGTGGCTCATATCAGTGCCCCTACTGTCCAATATTTAGTGGTTCAGACGATCTGAAGCCGAATCTAATTGTTGTTCTCATTCTGACTCTAATTCATATAATCTTTAATTGTTTTAAAAATGTTGTCATTTGAGAGAAAACAGATTTTACGTAAAACTAGAGAAAGCCTTTCAATCATTGATCTGTAATTAGTTCTAAAAGACATTTCTGTAAATTATGAAACATTTTTTGAATCTCTTTTTTATTTCAAATTTTGATTTAATATAAACGAATCGCAAATTTTCTCATTTTGTAAATTCAATTGTAATATACAGTAGTTGTGAACATTGGGTGCGGTTTTCGAATCTTAATTTTCATTTCAAAGTTTGTTTGAAATCAATTTTTATACAATTTTTATTAGAATTCAATGATTTTATATAAAAAAAGTTTATTTAGAATTAATTATTAAAATGTTTTTCTATTACTCGAACAGAGGATTAAATTAATTGAATAAAGATTTAAATTAAAGATAAAAATGAATTAAATTATTTTTTTCGAAACTAACAAAATTGATTGAAATTTTTGATGTGACTTGTTTTACTAATTAGGCAAACTTGAATTAAGCAATAAAGCAATAAATCACCGCAAAGTTTGAAAACTTCGCTATTTAGTTAGAAATTAATTGGAATAATATTTCAATTTATTTTTTAAAGTTTAAAAAATTTTACACTTTGTTATTGTCTAAACATTAAATGCGTCTCTAATTGTGCTAGCAGCAATCGCCACTTATACGCTTGATCAAATAGCATGGATGGAGTAGGTCGGCCAATTTAGGGAGAATTAGAAAAGGAGTTTTTTTTAATGCTAAAAACCCATATATTTATGATGAAAAAATTAATTTAACTGAATTTAGCACTAATTTAGGAAAAATTACTTTCGGCGACTGGCAAATCTTAGGGGTAGGGGTAACCTTTTCGTGGACTAAATGCTAGGGAGATAAATGCTAATTTTCAAATTCGGGGATTTTTACCCTTCTCGATCCCTGACAAAGAGTATAATAGTATAATGAATTTTATTAAAATATAAAGCTAAATAATATTTAAAATATCAAAACTTTCCATTAATTTATATCAATCTTATGATTTGTGCCTGTATTGTATTTAAGATCTTAAAGCAATGCTATGACAAAAACGCCAGAAGGGTTTTGAAAATATTCTTTCTTTACGGTATACATAGTAAATTGTGTTATTAAAACTTTGAAATTTCAACTTTCACACTTAAAGCTTATCTCAATTAGACAAAAACACAACTCTTCGGGAATTCATAATTAAAAAGGAAAAATAGATTTTTATTATAAAATTTTATTTTGTTCTGAAATTTGTATTCAATTTTTCAATTAAATTTATAAGTTTGATAAATTCAAACAAACTGATCTGTTGCTGACGATACGCATCATTATTAGAGTCCTTCAAACATCGGAAAAACTAATATGCGCGGTAAAAGTTGGGAGTAGAAAATAGAAAATATATAAATAATTTGTTAATTAGAAAAAACGTTTTAATGAATTTATAATTTTTGTAATTAAAATTAAATATTTAGTATTATATTTAAAAACATTTACTATAATAGATTCATTATAATTCAGATATGTCCATATTTATATTTTTATCAAGTTAAATGCTTTGTACTAAATGGCACGAATACTCTAACACATGTGTCAAGTTAAGTAGCATTCAGATATAAAGTTTAAAATTTAGTCAATTTTGTCTACATTTTGTAAATTAATGTAAAATATTTGATAAAATAAGTTTTTGAAATTATTAAAGTTGATTAAAATATATTATTTTAGTTTACTCATTTCCTCTCATTAATTTGTAACTATTTATTTGCATGATATAACTGTCAAACTTTGCTGGATAACTTATACCAGCATTAATGTTTGTTTGTGTCCTAATAGAACAAGTTTGAAAATATCTTGAGAAATGGTTGATCACTTCATAAGAAATGGTTGATCACTTCTAAAAACGCAGAACGGATTCGACACCATGTTCAAATTGACAATTACAAAACGTGGTTGCTATAAATGGCAGCCATTTTGAAAACATTAATTAAATCCTATATTTTTATTTATTAAATGCAATTTAATTTAAATCTTTTGAAATAATATTTAGCTATTAATACATATATTGGAAACAAACTTGCTCGTTTGAAAACCCTGTATTGGGTACATTACTATAATTAAAAATTGGACAAAAAATAGAAAATCCAAACAACAAATGCAAATACTATTAATATAAGTCATTTACTATTAATCCCAAAATTAATAATTTGATTAAATAATAAAACGATTAAAAGATTAATTATTTTGAGTTAAAGACAATTAATCGAATTGAGTGTAGAATTGGGGCAAAAATTGTTTTGAATGGTTTGAGTGGTTTGGATGCAATCGATGGCAAATCACATCTTCTTCTCCTCTTCTGAATGTAAACTCAAAGACAATATTCTCTTCAGTAATGCTTTTCTTCATAAAAGCCAACAAACGATTCAGAAATTCGATGCACTTTAGGTCAGACCAATAGCCGGAGCACTGGTCGGGAATGTCGGCCACTTTGCGCTCTTCGATGTCAATCAAAAAGTTGTTCGACTTTTGGATGTTTCCGATCACCAGTCGATCGATTCCCTGAACCGATGCCTTCGACCAGAATCTCAATAACTTTGTCTTTTGGAAGAATTGGTTGTCTTTGGCCGAACTCATCATTTGAACTAATTTGGCGTCAATTGGTGTTCCGTTTTGGTCGATCGCATCGACTTCGTTCAGAGTCAACAGTTTGTGTGAATCCAATTGAACGCAATTTATGGCAAAATGTTTCTCAAATTCGTTCTTCAGATTGTCTTCTCTATCGGTTATAAAGTTTAGAAAATTGAGTCCAGAATATGAGCGACGATTCATTCGATTCGAATCAGAGAAGAAGTTCCGTTCGTTTCGACGTTTGAAGAAATAAATTACTCCTAAAACCAAAACCCAATCAAACAATCGATTAATCAAATAATTAAAGACAAAACTAAATCAAACATCAATTCAAATGTCAAAACCGTTTGTCTTTTGTGCCGACATTTTCCAGTCGATGGATGTGTCGTAAACTGTGGCCATAATGTCAGCGACAGGTCCTCCGAAAGAGACAAACTGTGGTTCGTATCGACGAATCAAATCGTTTTGTTTAATCGCTTTAAGAAAATAAATCCATTTTTTGTCTCTATATTCGCAATAATCGACAATCAGTTTCTGATTTTCAATACATTCTTCGAAACCGATCTCCAAATCGACATTAAGAGCGAATCGAGTTTCGGGTAAAACCAGTTTCGGTAACGGTTTGGATGTCTCGTAATTCTGGTCGCAATCGATGCTGAAGTCAAACACTCTTTCGATTGACTCGAATCGCGCTTTGCTTTCATTAATCAGTTTTTTCGATCGAATTTCGATTTTATTAATCAATCGCTTTTCGGACATATCGTCCAAAACTCGATTTCTGTTCTCATTTTCATCGATTTGTTTAACTATTTTCTCCAAATCACTCAAATCATCCAAAGCTGATCCAAAATCACTCGAAGCCATTGAAGCCATTGAAGACATTTAAGACAATTTTCAAAAATTGGTTCAAAAATACAATTAAATAAATCAAAGGTTAAGTCGAATTGAATTCAAACTCACAGTTTGTCTCAACACGTGTTTAATCATTTAATCCGCAAATTATAGCATATTTTTCACATTTTTAACATTAATTCATAAATAATGTCAAAAAACATTATAAAATAAAGAATAAATTTATGCGTACTATGAGTTCAAAAGTGTTGGTTAGCTTTTTTACAATTTCTTTCATAAATATAAAACAATATAATTGCACTTTTGACACACTATATACCATGCAAATATATTGTTTTTGTATGCTTAATTAATAGTAAAAAAGCTAACTTACACTTTCAACTCTCAAGTTTGTGCCATCTCTACTTAAAACTGATCTTGCAAGTATATTTATAAGTTTTTTTTAATATGTTACTACAGTTGTATAAAAGTTAACACTTATTTCGAACCTCTGAATAAAATACAGAATAAGTATTACTAGTTTATAAATTATAACATTTATAGTATTATTTTAGAGCAAAAATTACATAAAAATAAACAACCTAGCACATAATACAGAATCTACTAAATTGTGAGTTATACTAGTTTTTTAATTTTACACTTGATATAACTCAAACTACAATTTTAAAATTCCGATATCTATAATTTTTAACATTTTTATTCTAACCAATTAATTTGTTAAATAACTAAATAGCAAGATTTATTTTTCAAAATTATTTAAAGATTAGTTTATATTTAAAAACTGCCATTTATTATTACATAAAAATTGCAATGTAATATTCACTTATAAATAATTAATTAATTAGCAATTAAGAATAAATTTAAATTTTAGCAACTGGTGCATATTTTGAGAAAGATTTTAAATTATTATTTTATAAATATTTGAAACATTGAAATCTAACTTGTTAGTTGAGAATATAAGGGAATTAAAAGTAACTTGGAAATTTATTCTATAAACAGAAAAAATAAGTTTAAAACTAAACCTTGTATAATTTTACTAAAATTTTGCAAAAGGAATAATACTATCAAACTAATTATATTTTATTAATTGAAAAACATTAGATACTAGTTTACATTAGCTTGTCACATTTAAATACTTTTGCAATAATTACCATTAAATTAAAATTAAAATAAATTATTAATTTTTATTTTCGAGAATATCTTTAATGAAAAAAGAAGACGACTTTTGGTTTGTTTTTTGTTTCAACGATTCGTTTTCAAAATTTTTGCGATTGAATAAAGAAATATTGAATTTATTATTGAATTTCATTTGAAATTTGTTTGAATTATTGTGTATATACTCGACAGACGTTGAACTCGAATATATAGCGCAGTTGGAAGTGCTTCTAATCTTTGTCTTCGACATTGTTTTGCGTAAAATGCGATTAATAGATGAAACGCTCGGAAGTGAATCCCTGAGACATATGCCTTCGAACTGCAGTCTCTCCCGTATTTCCCACGCGAATAGCGATCCGTTTTCTTCTTTATATTCTCGGATTTTACTGATCACTAATGGAGTCGACACTCGAGGTTTACTTCCGCCTATTCATACATTCAAATATATTTATTTAGTTTAGTTTTTGATTTTGATTTTGATTTTAAATTTATATCAATTTTTACAATATATTAGAGTTTAATTTAAACTAACTTATTATGTGATAAAAATTTTAAATTTAATTATTGATTGAGAAATAAACTTTTAATAAATAATTGCTATTGAGTTGATTTAATTTTTAGTTTATAAATTAATTTCATAATAGCTTAATTTTTATTTTTTTGATTAATTAAAATATATTGTTATCAGTATATAATTATTAATTATCTAGATAAAATTGAATCTTTTATATCAACAAAAAGTAATTAATAATTTTTAATCTAAAATCTCAATTTAATTTATAGATTCTATTATTAAGATTTAAAAAACTATTCAAATAATCTTGAAATTCTAAGTTTCCAAAATAAAAACATAAAATTTTTTATGGTTTTGAAATTAGAAAAAGATTTTATCGCTTTTTAAGTAACAATAATTCAATTAATTTGAAGTTTCATTGAGTTTTAAAAGCAAATGTTTTTTTGAATTTTTTTAGTTTGATTTTAAAATAGATTTTTCAAAAAAGCATTTGAAGCCTAGTCAGGGCCTCCGCTTGTTCTTATCAGTTAATTGATTTAGAAGGTTTATTTTGTCTTAATTGAATTTTTGATTTTATATTTTTAAATACTATTATTTCGTATAACTGTTTGTTAAATAACTATTAATTTTATTTAAATTTTATGTTTAAAACAGTTTGAATATTAGTTTGAATTATAATAACAATAATTCTGCGTTTGATAACTAACAGAAATTCTTTTATCTTAATAAAGATATATTGTAAACATAAATAAAATTATTTATTTTTTAAATTTGTTATCTAGTTGTTGCCTTCAGTTGAAGGCAATTAAATGTCATTTTATTGACTAAATTAAATGAAATTTTAATAGTAATTAAACAAAATTTTTTTGCATAAAATCTATACTAAAATAATTCTAATAGTAATTAATGATTGCCTAAAGAATTAGTTTTTATTACAAAAGAAAAATTAAGAACATATGCATAAAATTTTAGTTAATTTTATAACTTTTGGTCATTTATTTAGCATTAGACCCATTCCTTGAACTAATTTAAACAATTTATCTGAACTTAATTTTGAAATCGATTTAATTAGAATTTTTAATAAATAATTATTAAGATTTTGAAATTGAGAAATAAATAAAATTTATTTCGAATCATAAGAATAACAATTAGGAAAGCCTTACCGATCGCACCTGGAAGTATTGAACCCGTTTCTGTAAATCGGGCCAATATTTTGCTGACACATCCGTGCGATACCAATAGCTGTCGGGATATATCGCAGGGCCGGTACCCGCACAGAGCCATCTCCAGAATTTTGAGCCGTATATGAAAGGGTAAAGGTTTGCCGTTTGAGAACACGCCTCCCAATTGGTTAACCCCCGACTGCTGGTGTGGCGCCATTGCGCTCACCATCTGATTAAGACTTGACTGCTCGGCCCGAGTGGCCACTGCTTCCGATGTTATCTCACGATTCATAGTTTGAATCAAAGCTTTTCTCATTTGTTTGTCATTTGTTTGATAGAACTTTAAGTCTATTTTTTGTCAACTATTTTGAGTCAATTTGGTGTACAGTATAGTATGTGTTGTGAGTGTCTGTCCCTTAAATAGTGGCTTTAGTGGCTATAGTGAGTGTCCGAAGTGGTGTGAATAAGAACAGGTGAAGAAGCCATTCGAAAGATTGGATGAGCGGGCAATAAGTAAAACGATTGCATCAAATGGTCATTTAATTTCATCTCTATTTCGTTAATTTCCGTCTTAACTGCTTTTATCCCTTCTATCGAATCCTTATCCAAAGCATTGGAATCGCAAAACGCGTAGAACTCTATCCCTATCTCTGTCTCAATATATCGTATTATTCGCTAAATCTCTGGTTCTGTCGAATGAAAGGGAAGTAACAAATAATAGAAAACAAGTCCACTCTTGCGTTGGGCACAGGATTATTACCTTTCATTGCCTTTTATCGCTTTGTAATGTGTATACAATCTGTTAACACAATTGATTCAAACATGCCATTAAATTTATTGTAACCATTTTACTGCTCAAACGTTAATTAATTCTCAATCGGCTCTATATTCTTGTCTATAATCACCACTTGTCTACATATAGTGTTGACCGCATTAATAGCTCAATTTTTAACATTTAAACTTGTTTTACAAATGTTTTGATAGCTTTTAAATTAATTAGCTTGGTATAATTTAACGAAATAAATAATTTTTTAAATTGCCTTTAGAATGTCAAATAAAAAGTTTAGTTAGTTAATTAATTCATATAAGAATTAATACATAGTGTTGCAATTTTTAATATAATAAATAAATAAATTTTTAGGTTCAATTAAAGTTTATTTTGAACTCATTTTAATTCCAAAATATCTATTTATAACAAAAAATATATAAATTAATAGATGAGAGAAAATTCATGCAATGATTTTAAGAAAAGCTTCACTTTATTTGTTATAAATCAAAAATGTCTTATTCGTAAAAAATGAGATTTTCGTCACTTTATAGACAAAAAAAAATTGGAGTAAAGATTGAATATTTAAATGAAGAAAAAAAAATAAAATAACATAAAAAACAATATTATGCTTCAGTTATAACCGTTTATCGAAAAAAGGAAAACTTATTTAACTGATGGCATTCAAAATGTAGAAATCATTAAATGTGTAGTCGTTTACAATCCTAAGGCCGTATTTAAATAAATGCATATTTTGTAGAAAATATTGTAATATATCATAAGAAAGAGTTTGGCAGTTTATTATCTTATTATTCTGGTTTGAGGCCACGGCCGACCAATTATTATTTGAAGATATGTCGGTTACCAATCAATTCAATTAAATGGCAGTCAATTATTAGATAGTTTTCAGATTTTAATTAGTTTTAATAGCCTTTTGTTTCATCCAAATCGTTGCCAAATGTTCTTATATTTTGTCCAAATTTTTACAAAAATATAATCGAAATAATAGCAAATATAAACTAAAAGGAGCGAATGGGTCAGGCAGGTCAGGCGGCTCAGGCGTGAACGTGCACTGACTTCGAGCCGACCACATCTATGAGTTGTCGCGAGTGGAAGACAACGACTATAGATCGCGGACCCGGTCTTTGTGGCACAAATCTAAGCGAATGTACAATCGATTCGCCCGGTTGTATGTCCCGGAACTTGATTTGCATCGGACGGGTAATGCCGGGCCCCTCGACAGTGAACTCGCAGTCCTGTAGTACCCGATTGATAGGATTTGTGAGTTGTATTTCAAGTCCATACTCCCGGCCGACCACAATGTCTCCTCGAGTGACGATATTGAGCTGTGGCTTCTCAACAGTGAAGTCGTCCTCTTCAGACCAGGTCTGTTGTGTCTCTTTGACGGTTGCGATGGCGTATATCTTCATCATTGAGTAGTCGACCAGTTTGTCGAGATAGTCATCTGAGTTGACACGGATTCGGAACACTTCCTCTGTTTCAATGGCAAACAATTTTTGATTAGACGTTTGGTTTTGAGAGAACAAGAGTTTTATATATTTTTATGACAGATATTATGAGATTTATCACAAAAATGTGTTCGTGTTTTGCAGAAACAAAACAATCAAATTGAAGGAACAATAAGGAATGGAAAGAAAACTTTAATTTTTTCTCAACATTTCATTTTATGATATGCGGCGCAAGATTTTTTGCCCAGGCTATCCTTGAAATAAATAATTAATCTTAAATAATAGCCTAAATGAGAAAATAATTTTTCTCGTTCTCTGCCATTAAGTGTTAAAATATATTCTGCAAAATGTTTGATGAATTCAAAAACATAATAAAAATTTGTTTACTTAAATAGTATAAACGCTACTGAAAATAATTGTATTTTCTATTACATAATCTCTCGTTTAGTCTTTTTTTCAATTTAAATGTTAAAACATTTTTTATAATTCATTGTTTGTGATGAACGCGTCATTGAAATCGCAATTTTTTGAGGATATATTTGCACAAAAACAATAGAAGTGTTTGATTTTTCATCGATAGCTTATAAATTGCAATTAAAGTCAAATCGCAAATAATATTACAAACAAACGATTGTTTACTGAAATTTTTTTCTGTTCCTATTTATTGCATAATTTTATTTTTTAAAAACAAATTATATAAATATAATTCAAGTTCTAACTAAAAATACTAATAAAAATCAAACTATTATTGAATGTAAAAATTGTTTTTCTATGTCAAACATTTAACGCATTTTTGTTTTGTTAGCTTTAGAATAGTTGAGCGAAAACTCCTTAAAACAAACTTCAATCTCAATAATAGAGAGGATTGGCTTACTTTGATAGGGCTGTAAGACAATGATCTGTCGTTCCTGTTTGATCTTCCTGGCCAATATGCCGGTCATGAAAAAGCTATTGCAGCTCAGGGAGAGAGTGACGGTGCGAATACTGCCGACTCTATTCGTCATCTCCACCTGAATATAGAATGGGTTTCCAATCACTACTTTCTCGATGTCCAACAAATCGAATTCGATGTCTTCCTTCCCGGGCGCTGGCAGTTCGAACAGGAATGAAAGTCCGGCGCCTAAATCAGTCACCAAGACAAATTAGTTTTTATTTGTTTTGAAAATTAGTTATTCTTTAGTTTTTTAGTTCATTCTATGAATAATGTATTTCTTAAATATTATTATTATTTTGACTCAAATTTAATTCTCGTTTAATGTTAAGAGAATAAGATAAATGCATTTGAAATCAAATCCCATTTAATACTAATATAATAAATCAAACGAATAAATACATTGAATATATTGTTTATGAAATATATATATATTATCAATCCCACTTGTAACAAACCCGCTTATAACGAACAATGCTTAGAATCGGAGAACGAGTTACATGTTTTAAGTTATATATATATTAGTTGGATATAACAAACGATAATTTTTGAAAAGTATTTGTATTTACTGTATATACTTATATCATATAACGAATAATTTTTTTTGTATATTTCAAACAGTAAAACAACAACTAAATACTTATTTTGTTAATAAAATGTTAACTATTACAATTAGTTTATTATAAATTATTAGTAAACGTTGTAAATTGTGTTAATCGTGTTATACATCTTAATTTATAAATTTGTTTAATATATTAATAATTAGACATAAAACTCGTCTTGTTAAGGGATTTTAGTTTTAAACAAAATCAGGAAAATTGTATTCTTTTATATAAAAAATATATTGTTTATCATTGAATAATGAAAGGCTTTATGTAAAAAATCAAATCATATAAACAAAAAAAATGTTACAAAAAAGGAGTTTTTTTATTTTATTTGATTGCAAGGCATATGCATGGACAAATAATTTTTTAGTGTAAAGACATTGCAGTTCTAACGGGTTTGAACAACATTTAGTTGTAATAGGAAAGAGTTAGCCTGACCGATTTATATTGTATTTAAGTATTAAATGTTAAAATTAAAAAATTGTTTTTAATGTAAAACATATATAACTAATCCTAATCCAGATTATAACGAACGGATTTGGCCGAACCAACCTATTCGTTATAAGTGGATTAGTCTGTACTTGAGATGTGTATTCTAACCTCTGGCAGCATTAAGAACAGCCATTCGCTCTTCTTCTGTGCCCTCTTTGAACTTATATAAGGCAGTGATGTCTTCGGCATCAGAAATGCCGCCGTAATCGCCATCCACTCCAACCCTTTTGGTGAATAGTTTGCGGCCAACGCTATCGATTCAAACATATATTACAGTTAATTATATAGAATTCAATTTTGATATGAAATATTAATTCGAACAAGGCAATTCTTTGTATCTAACTGATTGCGATCATTTTGTTCTTTATTACAATTATTATTCTTTGTTCCCAAGAATTTGAATTTAATAATAAGTTTTTTGTTTTTTAATTTAATTCATCTTGCAGCAAAGTTTAAAGTTCTGATATAATGAAGTAATGTTTGAATAGGCTATTAATATAAGGCTTATACTGTAAGCGATCGTTTGTAATGAAAAATCCAAATTCACGACTTGTCTAGAGTTATAGTTCAAGGAAAGTGAGGCTAAAGAGTGTTTCGATGAGAGAGTAAGAGCTTATTGACATCAATGGTCATTAGCTCAGGCATAGGATGGGACAGAGGGTAACGATTGTTTAAATATACAAAAATTATTGTATGTTAAATGAGTGGAAGATAGCTATGGAAAGGAATTTGGGAAAAGTTTATCTAAAGAGGAGATCATCAAAGAGTGATCATTAGTTTAGAGACATTGAACTGATAGTCCTGTCCTACAGTAGCAGAGCAGAGCACAGAGCATAGAGAGAGAGAGAGAGTGAAGGGGTACGCACTGGTATTTATTGGTCTTAATTTTTCTCCATCCAAGTTCACTGGTGTCGTCCAACTGCCAGTGCACTACATCTGAGTTGACTTCAGCGAAAACAAAGGGCACATCATATGCTAAGCCAACCTCTCCTTTTCGAATGGCCTCTAGCGATGCCGGGCCTGTTTGGTAGAGACCACTGACATCACTGGATTCTTGTGGCGTTGCGTCAATCACCTGCCAGCCCCCATAGCCCGGTGCCAGGTCTGGTCTGCAGCCAAGACAATGAACACCAAATCAATGTTTGAGTTACTTATAGTTTATTAAAATTGAATTATAGTATAATCTCTAAACGAAAACATTTTTACTTTCGTTTCGAATTAAATATAAGTCTTTTAGCCGAAGGCTATTCAATGTCTAATGCATTATATCTGATTCGATCTGAAAGTATGTGTAGACTAGAGACTAGAGACAAGTGAAGAGTAGAGTAAAGCAATACATACCTCGACATCCATACGTCAGTCCAAACGTGGAAATTCCAAATGGAGTCAGAGTTCACATCAGATATGGGTTCGCCGTCTCGGGTAAAAAACTTGTCGACAGTTAGGCTGTCGTCGGTGTCGTGAGCCGACACAAAGTTGGTTATAGTCCGGGCGGGGATTCCCAGCGCTCTACTCATTGTAGTGGTAGAGCCGGCAAATACCCAACACTGACCAAACTTTATTGGCTCTCCATTCGAGCGCAAGTATTGCTCGAAAATAGGAGCACTGCCTGTCCACTGCCAGGGTGCATTCCCGTCGTTATAATTGCCCGACCAGTTGCCCACCAGTAAGCCATTGTCGTCGTGACTGTTGACCATTGCGGCCACAGAGCGAACAACTTTGACCGGATTGGCCCGAGCCGTGTAGTCCAGTCGTGTCTTATCCATCATAAACATTACGGCCGGCAGTACTGAGTCCGCGAACTATACCAAAGGCATACGAATAGGGATAGGAATGGAATGGAATAGAAGTGGCAATTAGTAATCGATTTGTTAATTAAATAAATAATTCAATGAAAATGCTAATCAGTAATCACTTAACAACTCTAAACCCAATATCATATTTCAAGAGCAAATCATTATATAAACAAACAATAATTATACTATAATTATGCAAAAAGTTTTATAATTTATATTTGATTTAAACGAATTAACGCAAAAACCAATTACTTAAATAAATAATTTAAAAATAAATAAAATAACAAAAAATTAAAACAATAATCGTAATCGAGACCTACCTGGCCATAAACCCATTGTCGGCCCTTGGGCTTCGAATGTGAGCCAATGTAAATCTTGCCGACATCGTTGAGCACATACTCGCGCCGCTTGGCCTCATCCGGTAGAAACACGCCGTCGTCTTCAAGCAAATCAGTTTTTGTTAGTTTTTAAATTACAGAATATTTTTATTATTTTTGTTTTTTATTTTGAAATCAACACTCTAAAATGTGCTAGATATTGAACTAATGCTTAAATTGACTGAAATACTTGTTTGAGAAAAGAGTGGATTTGACAGTTAATGTAACTTAAATACTGTAATAGTTTTCAATTTCATACAAAAGTCAATGATTTATAAGTTATAAAACAAAACTGTTATAAACAGTGAGAAAGTGTGTCTTTCAGTCAATTTAATTGAATTTTTTGTTTATAATCAATGATAAAACTAAAGTTACATTAATTTTGAAGAATTCTAAAAAGTTTTCTATGTTTTATGTTAGAGAAAATAAATAAATAAGAAAATTTGTTTAGTTATTTAGTTATTTAGTTTTATTATACTTTGAAAGTACAATATATTGCAGTTATAGCCTAACAATATATTGCATTCATATTCAAGTTTTCCTTAATTAAAGTCTGTTTTCAATTGCAATTCTTTGCTTACCTTTATTCCAGGCATTGAAAAGAACGTAAATGTTTTGCTTCACATCAAAGGACCTGATATTTCGAGAGCCCTGTTGTTTAGTGCTAACCCGTAGGCGCCATATGCCGACCGCAACACTGGCCGGGATGTGGACATGAATGGTGAGAGTATTGCCTTCAATGTGTTGGGTCCGGGCGTCCCATTTGCTCGAGTCTTTGGTAAAGTCCTTGTTGTTCGAAATCGGCAAATATATAAGAGTTCCCTTTCCTATCTGTGGCTGCGCTCCTAATAATCATTAATAGATTAGATATTCATTCAATCAATTCACTATCGATTCAATTGTATTGACATTATTGATATTTAAGAGTTTATAGAAACACATAATTTGACATTTTATAACAAATTCCTATTCTATTACTTAACTCAATTAACACTAACATAAAAATATGTTTTAAAAATCGTGACATTGAATCATAAAATAATGAATAATTCGACGATTAAGACATTTAATGAAATTTTCTCGTTTTTTACACTTAATTTCTTCATCAGTTTTTTATTTGAACAGAATTTGTAATTTTTGCCAAAAATTTCACAATTAGTAGACATACCAAACATGAATTCGAGCCGAATCTTGTCCCGATTCTGTTCATAGGATCCGCTCAGGCGTACGGCCATATAGAACGGATCGCCTCTTCGGAGGACAAGAGACGGATCGATATTATTGACGACATCGTATTGAGACGTATGATGTGTTTTCGCGTTATCTCTCGGAAACAACTCAACGCTAACCACTTCATTAGGAGGCGGACCAGCTATGGAGACAAAGTTTGGTTTATTTCAAATATGTATTTATCGTTAACTTTTAGAAAATTTCATTTGAGTTAAACTGAATATTAAAATTCATTTGAAATAATGCGGAAAAATATTTTGTGGAAATGATTTGTCTAACGATTATAGCCAAAGTTGGCCACAGAATGTCTGGTATTTACAATAGCTCTTCCCTTTTGGCTTTTCTTAGAACGAGAGGGTGGGGGAGGTGTAGGTCTGACTGTAATTTAGAGCATTAGACAACAAATATTTGCTTAATTGCCATAAATTGTGGCCAATAAAGAGATCGATTGGACCTCAACTCAGACCCCCTTTCTGGCCATCTCTGGATTAAAGTCAAACTTATAATGAAAGCAAACATTGACTGATAATTCAAGTGTCAATCATATATTATATGAATAATAAAGCTCTGGATTCGGGCATCAAATCTGTAGTTCGACTATAATTATAAAACGCGATTCTAGTCGAACCACTTCCACACTTTGCAACCACTTTCACTACATATCAATTAATTATTTAAAGTCGAATCGCAACAACTAAAAGGGTTCGTCAGCTAATACTTTCGTAAACTGTATTAATGCAAAGCTTAAGCCTGAGAGTCAGAGTCAGCGGTGTTTTCAAATCCTTTTTAGTTTATTCCTAACAATAATGTCATTACTAGGGCGCTCCAAACGTCCAAAAAAGTAATATGCGCGGGAAAAGTCGGGAGTATCATATCTCATGAATATTTAAAAT
>JAQFXP010001693.1:0-18060 GCA_034693685.1 Belba bartosi
ACATAAACATTCTTTAATATAAACATTTTCAAAATTTTACTTTTCTATTGTTTTTTTAAATTTTAAATTCTAACAATATTTTATATTTAATTTTCAAATAACAACATATATTAAAAGTAAGTTTAATATTATTTAAGTTTTTGTTAGTGTATTAACAAGCGCTGGACTACAGAGTTTGGACTCTGGTCCGTGAATACATGATGGTTATTAAGTAGCATTCAGATCGGCGAGAGGTCTAATTTTTTTTAAGCTTTGGTTTTGATGTTGTAAAACAGGAGTTCACCCTAGCACAATATCATCAACGTTACCGCAGTGGCAACAACAACGTAATGTTTTATACGAGGCGAGGTAAAGAGGGTTGTCGAAATAAATCAGAACAAGTCGCGACTGACGCTATGTAGTTCTTGGACTGGTTCAAAAAGGGAAAAATTTTAATGTTCTTAGTTTATAAACAAATTTCAGTTATACTGTGCAGTTAACAGATAGCATTTTACTCCAGCCTATATGTTAGAATTTTATATATTAGTCTTGTTTAAAATTAATATATTTTAATTTATATTTTATAAATTTAAATAAATGTTTTATCAATTTTTAATTGTAACTAGGTGCTAATTATTATAAACTGATTTAAACTGCAAACAAATTTATTGTCTATGAGCTTCAATATCTAAATTTATTATTATTGCGTTCGGAAACTAATTGCCGGACATCTGGTTTTGACTTAATGACCAACACCTCAAATACCCTATTAATGATGCCTTATTAATTATAAATATTAATATCAAACTATAATTTTTGACATATTTGTTAACTGAAAATATAAATGGCTAAAATTCAAATCATTTAAAGCAAAATTGAATTATTTTATAAGTTTAATTTTAAATAAAAAATTTTAATTTAAAGTTTGCTAATATTTTGCTTTGAACTTGTTAGCTCAGGAAAATATAGATAAGCATCCAGATGAGCATTTAGATAAACATACATTTTTTAAATTAAAAATATTTTTTAATTACAAAAACAATGAATTTAGTACTAGAGATTATAAACATATATTTAATTTTATTACATATTTATTTACTTACTAAAAATATTTAACCTATACCATACATTTTTCCATTTGTAAAGTTTAAATATTTTTTATTAATATTAAATTAATAATTAATAAAAATTACAGTTTGTCCAAATATAATTATTTATTTATTATTTATTTATTTTTATATTAATAATAAGTTTTAAAATTTTATTTTTTAAATAACAAATAATGAAAAACTATATAAATTAATTTAATTATATAACTCTAATTTTACTATATTTATTATTTGTTTAACTTATTGGCTTAAATTGGTATATTCGATATGGTATTAAATCTCGTTTTTTTAATTACCAAACAAAGGGAATCAATATATTCAATTGTTTAAAAATATATTAAATAAATATTTTTATCTTAATAACAAAGATTATATAATTTATATGTTTCAATATTTTTCTACGTGTAATAGGCAATTAGAATGAATTGCAAAATTTTTTAATTTGTACTTAACTTTGTTATCAAGTTCAAACAAATAATTGTGTGAAACACTTAATCAACAAATGAATGTTTAAACACTAAACATCTTGTGATTTAAAAGCTATGTCAAACACATTATAAGGTATAATAGCAAATGTATATAATATTAATAAGCTCATTTATATATATGGTACTGTACAGTATGTGAAACACTATGGTCTTACATTCCAGCCTATGAGCTGGGAATACATTATATATTAATATGTTTTAATTTATGTTTTAATAACAAATAAACAGTATTCGAATTATAATTAAATTGTGTTCGAACTGTGTTTGTGATTATGACTTTCGGAACTAATTGTAACAACAATTGATATAAACCTGACCTGAAGTTTCGGTGCACTCGATGGTCAACATCTATTTGGTCAACCGGAACAACGAGATCAGACATACAAGCTCCGAGATATTAGGAACAAGTTGTGTGTCTACTGGAAGAAACACCTATCCGCTATATTTCCTATAGGCCTACGACATACGTATATTTTATCAAAATATTATTGAACAAGCAACAAGTTAAATAATATATACTAAACTTATAAATTAATTTTTAAAAATCGAATAAAATATTAAAATTAAAATAAAAGTGTGTAAAACAAAACAAAGAAATAAATTCCCGAATTGAAGTCATTAATAAGAATGAAAGTGATTAACAAAGTCCACTACTCAATGATTCGGTTATAATAAGTCGAAAATTTAGTAATAATGCATTTTCATTGAGGAGCGGCTTTAATCTAAAAGTGACTTGGTCATATGGCTCGGACGCATTTTGCTGGTATTGCTGTTTTCCAAATAAGTGTCATTACAACCGTAACAATTGCATCGGTTTAAACATTTGTTGTGTTTGCTGTGGCAAATGTGGACACTGTGACAACTGCTATTGTTTTCATTTAAGCCATTGTGGCGCCCTTTGTGGGAATTTAACCTGTTAAAATTATTTTGTTATTTTATTTGTACTGTACATAAGCTGTAATTTAAAACAATACAGAAATTATGATATTTTATATGTATGTTAATTTAAATTGTATATTTTTATTAATCATTTAATTTTTAAACTATTATTTAAAATAAAACATTAACAAAGTATCTTTTTAAATTTGTGTTTAAAACAATTATTTTGATCAAAACAAAAGTTTGAAATATAAATTAGCTAAAATGATTATAAGTTTTAAATAAATATATTGATTATCAATGATTAAAAATTACAATTGTAAAATTTATTAAGTTTTAAAATTAAAACTTTTATATTTTTTAAAATACCTTAAATACATTATAATAATTATTTCTAAATTTAATAAAAATTTAAAAATATAAAGTTAGATATAAATTTTAGAGTAAAGTTTACTCTATTTATAATTTGGTTATATTAATATAAAAAATTTTGGTATAGTTTCAAATTACAGCTTTTGTATATTATTATATTTTGAGTTTTTTTTTCTTGTTTTATATAGAATATTGTAATAAATAGTTTTGTGTTTAAGTAATAATAATGATTAACATAATATGTACAGACTAAATTATTTAAATTTGGCCAAACAATTGTTTATATAATAGACTTATAAATATTTTAATCTGTACATTTTATATTCAATTTTATATTTTAAATATTGATAATAAAGTTTAATCAAATTTTCATTTAAGTTTAAAAGAAATAAAATTTATAATCATTTTATTCAATTTTTATTTTAAACTTTTCTTTTAATAAGTTTATTTTATATTATTCAAAGTATTAAATTAACAGATTTTTTAATATTTTAAATTTCTATTAACAGTTTAATTGTATTTGTTTTGCATAAAATATTTTTTATATGTTATGTTTATGTGAAAACAATCATATTTTACTAAATTTTATTAAATATTATATGTATGGTAAATTTTACTATTAAATGCCAAAACAATTTATTAAACAAATTATTAAAATATAATTTTTTAAAATTATTAAAAAAATTTAATTTATAATGTACTTAGTAATTAAAATTTAATTTAAAATAATTAAAATTTAATTTAAAATAATTAAAATTGTTAATTAAATATACGACTACCATAGAGCTGCTTAACTTCCATTAGTCAATCCCTCATTAATCACTCGCCAAATCTATAGTCATTTTGGGCGCATATCAATCATTGGCTTTAATACATCTCTTGTCAACACAAAACAACTATTCTCGCAATTACTGGACGAATAGCGCAATTTGAATTGGATTACAACTAATCTTCAATTGCGCGACAATTTATTATTTTCAATCATATCGTTCCGGAGCACAGTTGAAATTGAAATACGTGACGCCTCTCGAACGCTCGTCAGAACAAAAATTTAAAAATAATAAATAAATTTATTTAAATAAATCAATTTATATTTTTAAAAATAGGAATTTTTATATATTATTAGTATAAAATTAATAAAAAATATTTAAACTTTACAAATGGAGCCAACCAAAGCCTTTTAACTTTTTATAATCTCTTAGATTAAACTCATTGTTATTTTAATTATGAAATATTTTAAAATTAAAAAATTTGTGTATTTCTAAATGTTCAAAATTAATAAATGTTTTACGCTAAAAATTTTAATGCAAACTTTTAGCAAAATGTAATTTAAAAATATTTAATTAAATTTAAATTTATCAAATTTGACATTTTTGTATTTTTTTGTTTAAAATTTTGATATTTTCAGTTTAAATTATATTAGAATTTTAAAATTAAATATAATATTAAATATTTTAATGTAATATTTAACATAATTTTTTAGACATTATTAACTATTTTTGTCGTATGCGATGAAGACGTATAGAAAAAGTAATTCTAAATATAGTCGTCGTTCATACATACGAAATCACAAATATTATGTTTAAGTTTACCAAAAGGCATCCAGGCCTTCCCGGGCACATTAATATCCGAAATGGGGTTCTTTGTGGTCGACACACACTGGTCAGCACTTTTACGACATAATACATAATTTAAAACAAATATTTTTATTAACTAAACTATAACATTATTTAAAACAATAATTAAGATTAATATAAGTTAACACATCACGTGTCTGTTCAGTATTGAATATCGAATATCATTTGTTTAAGATTTTTATACATGATAATTGAGTTCAGAACACATTTTGATAACAAAAGCTTCTTGAAGAATAATTATGTTAAGCTATAAATTAATCTTACTTATGAGCATTCTGATCTAACCTTAAATTTTAAAATTTATGATTCTAATAAAATATGACTGTTCTATATAATTATGAAGATCAGAATAACAGCGCATTGTAAACACTCTTATGGCCAGAACAGTAATCTTTGAAATTTTAATTAAAAAACATTAAAATATTATTCATTATGAAATGCGTAAATATAAACAAACCAACTTGCACAATATTATTTAAATAGTTTTTAAACAACAGCAATAATAAAATTTGCAATAATTTAAATTAAGTAATCAATACAATAAAATAAACTGTAACAAATTAATTTTTTTGTTTAAAATATAATAAATTTAGTTTTTAGTTAAATTATGGATTAAAAACAATGGCTAACGTTATATTTTAAATAAAAATTAACAATTTTAATTTTAAAATTAATTTTGGGTAAATTTAATCTTTTTCTTGTTATTTTTTAATAAATTTACAAATATAAAATAAATAAATAAATAAATTATAAAACTATTTATCAAAACTTTTTATATATAAAAATATTTAAATTACAAAATTAAATATAAATTGCAATAAATAAATGAAGATATAATTTTTTTAATAGAATAAATTTTAATCATGCATCATATAAAATAAACATTTTTATATTAAATACATTCAAATTATCCAGAAACGAACACATTACAAATATACAGTATTTAACATTTTACCTGTTTTTATTTTTAAAAGATTTTATTAATCATTTGTTATTTACAAAGACATTAATGCCAACAATGAGAGACATCAAATGTTTGTCCAAAACTAACGTTTGTCGGACTGAAACCAACAGTTCAATACAAATGATGAGTTGTATTGCTTTGAATTCAAACTTTTATTATAAAAAACATAACAACTCATAAATGATGATATAATTGAGTGATAAGAAAGTTGTTGCTAAAGAGGTCAAAGTTGAGTAAAATGGTGGCCGAATGCAAACTATTAAAACATTTTATCAGTCTGAATAAAAATTAGTTGTCTCAGAAATCAAAATAAGTTATTTGTTTCTAATAATTGTTTAATTTATTTTATTTATTAATACTGTACATAATCAGAAAAATGATCATAGTCCAAATCCGTCCATATGTTTTTTAAACATTGTATTAAAAATAAGTCAATAAACTGCAAATTTAATTAATTTTCAATACATTGTATAAACTAAACTTATTAAATCATATAATTATATTTTAATTTTGTTTAATTTTAATTTTTTATAATTTAGATTAAATATAAATATTAGTTTAATTTAATTCAAAATTATTGTTATAAGTTCCACTGTTATTTTAAAATTTATTTTAATTTTATTTAGAAATTCTTGTAGAAATATATATAAAAATTGGAAATAAATAATTAAATTATTAATTATATAAAAATAATTATTAATGTCGAAATAATAATGTCAAGTGTTACATTATAATTTTTAACATTATATCTAATTTTAAAAAATTAATTTAATTTTAATTAAAAATAGTTGAAATTTAAAAAATATAAAGTAAAAATGTTTAATTTTATAACTTAAATGTTTGTTAATATTTTGCTTTAAACATTTTAGCTCACAAAAATATTTTACCTTGAGTATAAAAAAAAATTTTAATTAAAATTATTTCTTAATTAAAAAAATTAAGTTTATTTCAAGAGTTCATAAATTGATATTAATTTTTGTTATATATTTATTTACTAAATATAAAAATTACGGCGTCATATACACGTCCCCATTTATAAAGTTTTAAAATTTTTTATTAATTTTAAACCAATAATTTATTAAAATTACGGTTTTTGCAAATAAAAATTAATTTATTTAAAATTATTTATTAATTATTTGCTAACTTTTATATTAATATTGAGTTTTATAAATTTGATCTTTAAAATAACATATTATAAAAATATAGATATAAATAAATTTAATTATTCAACTTTAATTTAACTATATTTATCATTTGTTTTAATTATTGTTTTAATTTGCTTTAATAGATACAATGCCAATTTTCTTTTTTAATAACTATACAAGGTAAAATTATATATACAATTCTTCAAAAATATATTAATTAAACATTTTTACAAATTTTTAACTTATAATAAACATTTATATCTTAATAATAAAAATTATAGTTTTTAATAAATTTAATTGATTACAATTTAATTAACCATATTTCCGCGCATATACTTAAATGCCCTTATAAGTAAGTTTGATTAATATTACGAAAATTTATTATGGCGTTATTTAAAAACCCAATTTGAATAAGGTATACAAAATTTTATTTTTACGATAGAATAATTTTATTATAGATGTTTAAAAATATTAAAATTTTAGATAAAATAAGTAAATTGAAAAAATAATTAATTATATTAATTACAAATTAAGTAACAATATTTAAACATTTTTGAGTAAAACGTAAATTCAAATAAGAAATTTGTTTTGTTATTGTAATATTTTTAAAAATTATATTTTTATATTATACAATTGTTCTCAAAATTATCTTTATAGGTTTTTGTTAATTTTTTCAAAGATTTTGGTCAAATTAAATCCAAAAAATTTTTGCAACTATGGAATGTTGGTACACACAAACTATATTAAAAATTTTCACAAATTCTAACTTGCTTTATTGTTACAAGCTAAAATCCGTTTAGAAAAATTGAGCATGGTAATAAAAATTATAAGATATTAAAAATGTTTATTATAAAAAATTATTAGATACATGTATTTTTATATTTAAAAATTATTACCGAAAACAATTTTGACCAATACTACAATTTTAATAATGCAATAATTGCTATGCTTTTAAGTTGAGCATCTTTAATATTTTTTAAGCAAGAAAATTTTTATAATTTTTATTTTTAAATATTAATGTTAGTTATATTTTGAAAATTTTTAAATTATTTACCAGGAATATTTAAAAAATAAAAACATATATTTCTATTACAATTAAAACTAATCATAAACACATAGCGTAAATAATATTTTAGAGAACTTTTTCAATATAAAAATTGAATTTATTTTTAAAATGCTCCTGGTAAATTATTTAAAAAATTTTTAAATTATAAATAACTAGAAAATTTAAAAGTAAAAATTATAAAAATTAGCTTGCTCAAAAACAATAAAAGATGCTCAACTTAAAAGCATAGCAAATATTGGTGTTTTAATATTGTAGTATTTGTCAAAATTGTTCTAGATAATAATTTTCAAAAATAAAAATATATGTATCTAATTATTTTTTACAATAAACATTTTTTATGTCTTATAATTTTTATTACAATGCTCAATTTTTCTGAACGAATTTTAGTTTGTTACAATGAAGCAAAATAAAATTTGTGAAAATTTTTAATATAGTTTGTGTGTACTAATATTCCATAGTTGAAAAATTTTTTAAAATGTAATTTGACAAAGAATCTCTGTATAAATTAACAAAAAATTATAAAGATAATTTTGTCAACGACTGTATATTATCTTGATAAAAACAAACAATTAATGATTTAACACTTGCAGTGATTATGATATTTTAAAGTTTAAATATTTTAAATTAATGTTAAAAACATTCATAAAACTAGTTTTATTCCTCACTTCTAACTTATTCAGGTATACCCCAGGGTTAAAGGCATTTGATCTGCTGCACTCTATATGGGCACTGCAAATGTATGCGCGTAAATACTTAATAAATAATTAATATTAACTAATATATACAAAAATAAATTTAAATAAATAAAAAAATTCAAACATATAATTACGCGCATTATTATATCTTTAATAATCTTCTAATATATTTAAGATTAGCAATAAATACCCAAATTTTATTTTTTAAGTGAAAATAATATTTTTTATCCAATTTATTAATTTAATAGCTTTAAACTTAGTTATTTATAAATTAATTAATAGAATTTAAGTTAATTTTTATTTAGATAATTATAATTCATTTATATTAATATTAAGACTGTAAATAATATTATATACTAAAAAATAATTATTATTTTTATTTTAATATTTAATTTTGGCGAATTGCGATAGTACCAAAAATTTATTTTAATTTGTTATATTGTTTAAATCTTGATTGTTTTAAATCAGTTTTTTGATATATATAATTAAAATGCCGCTTATAAATCTCTTGCAATATCAGTACTCATAACAATTATTTTAGTTATAATTATTATAAATATGTATTTAGTTAATTAAATGTAATATAATTTTTTATATTGAATAAATTTTACTGTTGCAAAATATAAAATAAAAAAGTTTATATAAAATACATTTATTTAATCCATAGGCGAACACATTGTATAATTCAAAAGATATACAGTTTTTAACATTTTAACTGTTTTTGCTATCAAATAATTTTTAAGATTTTTCTGTTATTTATAAAGACATTAATTTCGACGATTATAGTCATCAAATGTTTGTCAAAAACTAATATTCATTGAACCGCAACCAAAAGTTTTATCTAAACAATGAGTTGTATTGCTTTAAATTCAATTTATGATTAAACGACACAAACGAAGACGTATTTTAGTAATAAGAAAGTTGTAAATAAAAAAGTTAAAGTTGAGTAAAAATGTATTCAGTTGAGTCTCCCAGTCATCAAAAATTATAAATATGTTTTGAGTTATTATTCTAAAATTACAAAATAGTTTATTTTGTAATATCTGAACAAATTTGTTATTAAGTTTATTTAAAAGAAAAGTTTAATAAATACTTAATCAAAAAATAATTGTTTAGATCAATAGATATCTAGTCATCTAAATCTAATGTAAAAAATAAAAAACGTATTAAAGCAAATGTATTATATATTCTAAAGTGGCTGGGCTCAAAAAATAAATCGCTTTTCATCAAAAGTACTTCAATGCAATACTTTTTAAATTAACTTGGTTGCTTTACATATACAACATTACAATAAATAGAAAATAGAGAGCATCGACAAATAACAAGTTGAAAATAAAAATTAATATCTAAAAATGCAAACAATATTATAATGTGCTATTATATTTATTTTGTGTTTTTTATTTGACTATAATTCGCAACAAATTATCGATAAATTTTTAGTACTTATGTGTTTATTGAAATTTTAGCCAAAAGCTGTAAATTGGTTATAAACTAATTAATTAATTAAATACAAAATTATAAATAAATTGATTAGAATCCATTTTAAAATCAATTCAAATAATGATTTAATAAAAATCAAAACAATTTGCATTGAATTGACAATTTATTTCTCAAATAATTATATTTACCATTAATTTAGAATCAATTAAAACAAATTATAGCAATTTATTCGAAATTACTTATTGTTGTTAAGAATATTTGTTTTGATTTCAAGCTTTGGAATAAAAATTGTTTTTAATTCAAAATAATTGTTGTGTATGACTGTTCTGATGTTAACAAGATAAAACGACTTGTGTGTAGAAATATAACGCGCTCATATTAACTTTGAGCAAGACTCTTCTAAAGTTTAGTTTATAACAAGTTAATTTTTATAATTTGGGCTAAATATAAATATTAATTTAATTTAATTCAAAACAAGTGTTATAATTTCCACACTAATTTTAAAATTTATTTTAATTTTATTTAGTAATTCTTGTAGAAATATATTAAAAACTACTTATAAATAATTACTGTAAATTAATAATTAAATAAATACATAAAAATATATAAAAAGAATTATTAATATAGAAAAAATAATGTTAAATATTAATATTACACTATCATTTTTGGCATTATATTTATATTTTAAAAATTAATTTATTTTGAATTATAAATGGCTAAAATTTAAAACATATTAATAATAATGCATAATTTTATAGTTTTAAATTTAATTTAAAATTTTGAATTTACAGCTTGCTAATATTTTGCTTTGATCTTTTTAGCTCAAAAAATATATTAATCTTGAACATTGAGAAAAACTAAAATTTTTTATTACAAAATATTTCTTACTTAAAAAAACAATGAGTTTAGTACCAGCAATCATAAACAGGTATTTATTTTTATTATTTAAATTTTTATTTGCTAACTAGAAAAATTAAACCTTTTTTTTCTTCCATTAATAAAGTTTAAATATTTATTATTAATTTTAAACTAATAAATTATAAAAATTACGGTTTTTGCAAATAAAATTTAAATTACTTAAAAATTATTATTTATGATTTACTAATTTTTATATTAATATTTATATTTATAAATTGTAATATTGTAAGATTATATTGAAATGCAGCATCATCTTTAATTTACAAAAACTATAATTCCGACAATTAGACTCATCAAGTGTTTTGCAAAAAGTTTGATCCAAACGATGAGTTGTATTGCTTTGTATTCGAGCCCTCATTAGAAGAGACGTCACGATTCTACCGAAGACGCTACTCAGTCGAGTGGCGATAAAGTGGTCGCTAACCAAGTCAAAATCGAGTAAAACTGTGGCCGAAGTCAAGACATTCGAACATTATATCAGTCCTAAACAACATAAGAGTTATTTATTTTTATTAATTGTTTAATTTAATTAATTTATTAATTCATAAATACAAAAATAATCCTAGTCCAAATCAACCATTATTTAATATTTAAACATTTTAATAAAAATAAGTAAATAAACTAAAAATTAAATAATTTTCAATACATAGTTTAAAGTAAACTTATTAAATCTATCAATTATATTTAAACTTGGTTGAAATGTAATTTTTGTAATTTGGGCTAAATATAAATATTAATTTAATTTAATTTAAAACTAGTGTTATAATTCCACACTAATATTAAAATTTAATTAAAATTTATTTAAAAATTTTATTAAAAATCAAATATTTATTTACTAATTAGAAAAATCATGGAAGCAATTACTCCATTTGTAAAGTTTAAATATTTTTTATTATTTTTAAACTAATAATTTATAAAAATTACAGTTTTTGCAAAAAAAATTAATTTTTTATTATTTACTAATGTTAATCTTAATATTAAATTTGATTAATTTTATCTTTTAAATAACAAATAATAAAAATATATGTACATAAAATTATTTATATAACTATAATTTAAGTATATATATCATTTGTTTAAATTATTAGCTTAAATTGATTCAATCGATACAATGCATATTCTCTTTTTTTAAGAATTATACAAGATGAAACTATATATACATTTTTAAAAAATATATTAAATTAATATTTTTATAATATTCTAAATTATAATAAACATTTTTATCTTAATAATAAAGATTGTATAGTTTTTAATAAATTTAATAGAAACCAATTCAGTTATATTATTTAAAAATTAATTTTTAAAAAATAAAGAATCCAAACATATAATAAAATAAATTATAACGAATTGATTTGTAATTTAAATCACAGAGTCCGCAAAAACTACAAGGTTTTTAATTTTAAAATTAATCAAAAATTTCAAAAGTTATTTTAGTCAAATAAATTGCATTTTTTCAGAATAAATTAATAAAACATTTATTTTATAAATGCACTACCTGAATTACCCTTACGTATTTAAATGAAAAATTACATTTTTATTTTCCATTTGCGACATTTTAAATAATAGCCAAAATGGATTCTACTAAAGATGTATTCAATTATTTAAATTATTATTCAAATTACACGTTAAATATTGTTTTTAAAAACATTAATTAAGAAAATTAGAATTTGTTTTAATATTAGATTAACGAATTAATTGTATCTAAATTTAGATAAATTAATTAATAATCCATTTACCGTATTTCCTTACATATTAGTACCTGTACATATAAAGTGAAATATACCATTTCTCTAAATTTGTTTCAAAGCCTTTATGTACATGTACTTATAAAGCGAGGTAAACCCTAACTTCAATAATTAACACAAAATGTATTAAATCTTAAAATTTAATGATTTTATTCAATGAGCTTATAAATTATTCAATATTAATGTTATTGTCTTCTTCTAATTCAATATCTTCATTGTCTTCATCATCGGTTAATCCTGAATTATAGTCAATTGTTTTAATTTTTTCAAGTTCTACCAAATTCCTAACTTTTGAATACAAGTTTTCATTCTTGCAATTACTAGTAAAATCACAGTTAATGAAAGACTTTCTAAATAATTCTTCAAAAATGTATATCCAAACAATTAAAACCCATTTAACTACAACTTCAGCTCATTTAAAATATTTTCAGAACTTATTTTAAATATAATTAATTCAAATATATTTTATTTGTTTACAATTATTTTAAATGATTTCAATAGAAAAGAAAATTTTCAAGTTTAAGATATGTTACTATAAAAGGTGATTCACATATTACGTTTGCACTTTTTATAAAATCTATACTCCCTCCCCCCTCTATGTTCTCAATTGTTCGCATGTAGCTATTTTTAAAAAGTACGCTCTCATGTCCCTAACCCCCTCCCCACCCCTAAAAAATAAAATAAAATACCATTATATTTATAAATACTTTAATTAAAATTAAACCAATCGTTTAAATCATGTAATCGACAATAAATTTAGAAATAGTGCATGAAGTGGTTATGTTGTCGAAAGTAGATAAGGTGTAAGCGGTGGGGCCGGTGGTCGTGTAGGCGGTGTAGGCGGTGTAACTTTGATAAAAATTAATTCCTTAAATTTTTTAAATGCCAACGTTCTTTAGATCTCTACCCTTCCCCTTCCTCTCGTTTGCAAAAGTTTGCTTTGGCCGAATACCCCCTTCCCCCCAAGTGTAAACGTAATATGTGAATTACCCCTAATAACATGATTTTTTATCTCTATTTTTGTTTTGAATAGTTTTCAAAACTTTGATATCTTTTAAATCTTTATTTCTTGCATTTCTTATCAAAAATATTTGAATGAAATTTATTTACAAAAACGACCTTTTTCCTCATTTTATAAGTACTGTACACATACACCGGGGGATAAATACATGAAGCCCAAACTCACCTTATATGTACATATACCAATATGTGAGGGAATACGGTAGTTATAAATATTTTTAAAATATAAATTTTAATATTTTTAAAACTAGTTTATTAATACATTTTTTAAAATTTAATAAATATAAAACAATCAAAATTTTAATCAATGTTTATTTTTTTAAATTGTATTAAAAATATTGATGATTTTGTATGCTGTAGTCCAAAATTTAATTGAAAAATTTAATTATTAAAATTAATCTTAAAATTATTATATTTACAGTTTAAAAAAATATTTATTTTTTAATTAAATACAATTACAGTTTTAATTTAATAATATTAAATTTTAAAATAGTTTGAAATAACTAGACATTTATTTTTTTTATAAAACATTAAGTAAAATATTTATTTTTCAAAATTAAAACTGTAATTGTAATTAATGAAGAATTATAATAATTATTATTTTTTAATTTTATTTTATCTAGTAATGTTATTAATTTAAAAATTAATATTAACATAAACTATAAATTTAATTTATATTATACTAAATTTTTCTAAACATGGTTGGATAAAAATGATTAATTTTTGCAATAATTTTAATTATAATAAAATGAAATAGATAAAAAATACAATATCTTATAGTTTATAAATTTTTAATTTTATTTATATACAAATCAAACCAGAAAATTGTTAACATTTGAAACAATAGTCGTCAAAGAAGTAATTTAACCAATTATGTAAACCAATAATAAGATGTTAACAACCCGGTTATGGTTTATGAGTTGAGTCACAGTTTTTGCCAAAGAATATAAAGTAGTGGTTTATAAGTTTTTTATGCCAAAGGATTAGATTGTCTTTAAAATGTGATTCAAAACTAATTTTAAGATTAAATATTCGAAAATACTTTCACATAGCATTAAAATTTTTTTATTATTTAGAAAATAACAAAATATTTTTTATATATTAATATTTTTAAAAATTCATTATATTTAAATATTGTCTAAGATTACTAATATGAAAAAATAAATACTTTTTAAAATAAAATTTTAAAAGCATTTATAACTCCTCTCTTGACACAGACCATAACTTAATAAGAAAATAAACTCATTAAATTTTATGCCAAAATATTAATTTGTTACAGTTGATTTTATTGTAGTGATTGGATAAACTAAAAATTTTTATTTTATTTATGTTAATAGAATTGTGCCAGGTATTTTGAAAAATGTATAGTAATTTAAATTAATCTGAGTAAAATTTTTTAGTTGAGATTTCAAAAACACAGTTTTGATCGTAAAAGAAATTAAAATATGCTTTTGCAAAGTATGACGCTAAATTAAATTGATTTGTATTTTGTTAAAGTTTCCCATAAATATAGCTCATAATAAATAACCAAAATTTTATCCGGGTTAAATGAATCTGTTTATTGTGTATTTTGTAAATTATAAATTATAATTTATAATTAAGAATATATTGCAAACATTTTTTTACGATTAAAAATAAATATATTTTTTTAGATATTGCCATACTCTAATTATTTTAGTTTAATAATGTTAAACTTATTTAGATTTAACAAAAAAATTAATTTAAAGTTTTAATGCAAATATTTAATTAAATTAAAACTCAACAAAATGTGTTGAATTAATACAATTACCATTAAGAAACACATATTTAATCATTTGTTATTTATAAATGCCAAGATGTGAATAAATAATTTTTGGGTAGAAGTAGATATAATTGTCTGCAATTAGATATAAAGTTAAAATACTGTTTTAACAACGTCAAAATCTATAGATTTAAATGTTTGAATACATAAAAATAAAGAAACAAAAACGCCACAATGAATAAGGCGTGTAATGCAAGCTTGAGAAATGCACGACAATTTTGCATGAGCCATTCTGATTTGTTATACAAATATAGAAAGCGGTACAAAAATGCAACAAGTGCGAAATTTCTGCAATTAATTAAAATTTGTTCTGACCACTATTTTAATTTTAACTACAATTTAATACACAAATATCAAATCAATTAAATGTATAAGTTTTAGTTATGTTTAGCTATAAATTTCGTATTTTGTCTGAAATGTACGGATTGATTACATTTCAATTACTTGGTTAATTAGGTTTGAATTGAAACACGTTAACTTGGTTAATTTTTATGTCAAAAGTTTATGTTTAAAATTTAAAAAAAAACTTGCTATTATCAGACATTCAAAATTGAATGCACGTGTGCATATTATTACGGACATAGCTTGTTAGAAATTTAAACATATAAACTAGGACGTGTTTTGTTGAACCACACAAATGCTGTGACTATTAAATGCGTTTTGAGATTTAATATAAAAAATAATTTACATATATAATAAAATACAGATTGAGCAAAATTTCATAATTCAAAAGAGTTGATTAACACTATATCTGTTTACTAAACATTCAAAAACATACAAGTGTATTTGCATAGATCCAAAGCTGACATTGTGAAATGTGTGATTGTACATAAATGTTGAAATCTAACTAAAAATATTAAATTAATTGAATTAAATAATAGACAAAAATTGTAAATATTAATAAAAAATTGTTTAAATAGAAATATTGCAAATATAAGATCAATTATTTAAATTTAATTAAATCAAATAAACATTTGAGAAATAGACTAATTGTGAAAATAACGAAATGTGTACGAATATTTAATTAGTGTAACAGTATATAAGTTTGTATTATTTTTGTTAATTTAAAAAATGACCAGCTGATTTTAAATCTAACATATATTATGTCCTTAAAATTATGTATTTTAAATTTGAATTTTGAATGTCTGCTATTATTACTTAAAAGTAAACTTTAACATTGTTTTGGGTGACAACGATTTATTTCTAAACAAATAATTCAAAATGAGTTAATATTTTATGTTTAAATATTCTATTAAAAATAAGTCAATAAATAATAAATTTTATTCATTTTAAATTACAAATATAGTTAAAATTAAATTTTTAAATATAATAATTGGATTTCTATTGCAAAAAATAATTTTTACAAATTGAGCTAAATAAAAATTTTAATTTAAATAAATTTAAAACAAATATTAAAAATTCTCATACAAATTTTAAAATTTATTTTAAAAATAACAAATTTATTTAAAATATTTTGTGCAACATAGAGAGTAATTTAATAATAAGTAAATTTGGAATTGGCAAACCTAACTTAAAAAACAATTAGTTGTATCACAGTAATCATAAACAAGTATTTATTTTTATTAAATATTTAAATATTATTTAGAAAAATTAAGACTTGGTTTGAATTTTACCAATTAAAAAGTTTAAATATTTTTTATTACTCTTAAATTATTAATTTATAAAAATTACAGTTTTGCAGTCTAGTTAAAATTATTTATGTATTAATTACAACCTTTATTTTAAATTTTATAAACTTTATTTTTTGTTTATTATTAAATATAAATATTATTTTGTAAAATATTATGCATAAGGTGATCGTCATAATTTACACAATTGGGGTAATTTTAAGGTAATTATATATTTAATCAAGGTATCAAAATTTTAACAAAAGAATTTTTAAATAAATATAAAGTAAAAATAAATTCACAATTTTTAAAAATTATTTGTAAACAATTTATTTGTTTATCAACTGATTATTATTTTTATAATTGCGATATAACTGAAGTAAACATAGGTTTAATTGTAATTAACTAGAAATTAGTAATTAATTTAATAAATAAAATACATTTTAAAGTAGGTTATGAACAAATAAATTTATATTGTTTAATTTACAAATAAAATTAATTTAGAAAAAATGTCGAAGAAGCGGTTGCTAACGAAAAATTGGATAGAAAATAATTGCATTTAACGATAAAAAAAACTTGAACGGTTAAATTAATTCTATTTGGGACACATATCCATATGTAATTTTAATATATTTTTAGAATAATACAATATAAAAATAAAAATTACAGTTATTAAAATATTATACATTATTATACAGTCAGGATCATATGTATGTGACCAAAAGTCAAGTAGTAGAAAAAGCCGCACTCCAGACCAAATTATTTTACAACTATGTAAGTCCGCCATTAAAATTTAATTAGCTGATATTTTGCAATTTAAAATGTAAAATTAAAAATGTACATCTAATAATAACTAACTCCGATTCGGACCTAAGTGTGGTGACGGGTTTGAAAAAATAAATATAGATAAATGCATACAAAAATCTAACTTTTAATATTTTGAAAAAATTATTTCCGAATGGCCATTAATTACGGAGATATAATTTAAAAATTAAATAGCTCTTAAGTAGATTGTACTGTATTAGTCTGTGAGTTTAACAATAAGTTGTAGTCTACACACAATTTTTATTTATATTAAAGTTACAGTATATGAAAATGTTATATTAATATATATTTGATATTTATATTCTGATAATTTACAGTTTATATACTACTGATAAAAACTGTAAATTTT
>JAQFXP010001694.1:0-18050 GCA_034693685.1 Belba bartosi
TTTAATCTAAATTTAGTTAAATTAACTGGATTTAAACCGGATTTAGCACCAATTTAGGGAAAATTTTCTAATTTTGGACAAAAAATTCCAAAAATTTGCCGGCCGCCATCGGCGGCGGCAAAACGTCGAGGGGGGGGTACCTTTTCTCGGACCAAATGCTAGGGGGAGGGGGATAAATCAAAATTTTTAAAATCAGGGGGAATTTTGCATGATCGCTCACTTCTCGATCCCTGTTGTTGTCAAATTTTAATGTGTTTAGAAATTACAAATTAAAACTTTAAACATCAAATAATAAATATTAATAATATTAATTTTTTTAATCTAATAAATATTACAATATATACAATCAAAATTTTTAGTTTTTCAAGGTTAAATTTGATTTCTAATTTGCTTCCTGGACACTTCTGTAAATTATCATTGGATAAATTAAAAAAATAATTGTTGTATTTATTATCAGTTTGGAAACTCATGTCTAAAAACTATGGTTGACAGTGATGAGTCACTAATAGGATTTGCAAAATTAGAGCATGCTACAGTGTAAGAAAAGAAGTTATTATTAAACATTGTTAAATAAAATTAAAAAATATATTACAGTTTATATATTATTTAGGAAATAATCCGAAATAATGTAAATTATGTAAAAAGTTGAATGAGTCGGGTGAACAAAATAGTGTAATTTGAAGATTTGATATAATATTTATGAATGCAACATTTTAATGAACTAAAAGTGTATTTGTTATCGCATTAAATAATAAAATAACGAACGATTAAGAGAGAGATTCAGCGCTTAAATAAGTCTCTGACCAATGATTTATTGAATATAATTAAATTGAATGCATTTCTAGAATTGGAATAAATTCATCACAATTAGACGGATTGAGACCAAACCCGAGTCAAAGTGACAACGAGTTGGAGATATTGGCTTAGATTAGGGCAACCGAACAAAACTGCTTTCACTCATATATCTCGTATAGTATACTATATCTCGTTTTGACTCTGGAAAGGGATTTCGATTCTTATGAAAGGCTTTGAATTAATATTAATTAAAGTGAATATAAATTATATACAAAAAAAAAGAATAGTTTACTGAAAGCAAAACAAAACATAATTTTGATATCAATGGAAGAAATTAATATTAATTGAAATTAATTTTTAAATATAAATTAAATTTTATGAAAAATACTTTGTACTTGTTTGCATTAACAGATTCATAAATATATTTCTCTCTTTTCTTATTGTTATTGTTGTCTAAATCTGTTTATTCATTATTTATTAATACAAACATATTGTGTAATACATAGTATGTTAACGAGAAGTCAGATTCAATTGGATGTGATTGAGAAGACAATAATATAAAGAAGATATTGTTTCCGGAATTTCAGAACTTTTTCTGCAGTATTTCGACTCGAATTGAACTTTAGCTGTCGTGAGCTCTTCGGGAGTCAGTCTTATCTATCTATCTATTGGTTCTATTGGATGCAAAGACAGAGAGAATGTCTGAATGTCTGCTCTACTGATTCATGACTTAATCTCTATGGAAGACGACTGCGCGGCTCAGATCCTATTTGGGATTCTTTTCGGCCGCAAACTGTTATCTTCCAATACATGAGTTCTTTAAGTTTTTCTTTGATTCGAAAGCAGTAAAAAGTGGGAAAAAGATATCTTTTCTTAATTTCCATCAAATATATGCAATAAATAAATAATAAATTATAACTAAATGTATGTAATGTTTGTTTCTTCAGTTATTTCTTGAGAAAAATCTCCAATTTATCAACAATTATGAGTCAATTAAACAATAATACAAACAATTCTATAATGCCTTCAATAATGAGATGTCGTTTGAAGAAAGGCATAAATGGGTTTGGATTTGGAGTAAAGCCGAGATCATCGGCACCGACACTGTTGGTGAGTGAACTGACCCGAAATGGTGAGGCGGAGAGATCGGGACTGATGAGACCGGGAGATATTATTGTTCGGATAAACGAGACGGATGTGTCTCAATGTTCATATGCCGAGGCCTTCGATGTGCTTATGTCCGCTCGAACTGATTCTCTCACATCGTTTGTCATAAGAGCGCCAATCGGTTACACAACTCGATTGGAAACCACATTCTCGAGCGACGGAACCCCAAAGACTCTCAGAATAACTGAAAAAATTGTCAAACCTTTGACAGAAAAAGAAACATCTGTTGAACAAACACTTCACAAATTTAACTCAAATGATATTTTATGCTCAAAGCGGGGAAGCGTTGGAAGCATTGGTAATAAAGAGGCACTGAATCTATCGAATCCTAATTTGAATTCTAGTACAGAAAACAATGACGAAAAGCACAGCAATTGTCCAAACGATGCAAAGTAAGTATGAGATCAAACAGTTTCCAGTAATTGCTTTCACAAATTTGCCCTAAACTTAATCTAACAAATATCGAGTCTTTCTTCAAAAAATAGTTCATTTAGTTTAACAAGTTTTTGATTGATTTGCTCGAAATCTCATTATTTGTTTTTCTTATTTAATAATAATTACTGTATTTATTTGAAATTCAAGTAAAACACAATTTTCATAATATTTTTATTTGACACGCTATCTCGCATTTATAGACATCACATCTGTTTCAAAATATTTGTGTATTTAATTGTAATTTTGCTTGGCTAATCCTATAAAAATAACATCAAAATTGAAACAAATCTAAAAGTTTACTACTTTTACAAATTTAAAAAGCATCAAAAATTTGTTATTTACCAAAATTTATAAACGGGTTAACTTGTTTATTTTATTTCCAAATATAATTTTTTGCCTTTTATTAAACATAAAATTGTCTTATACAAGTCTTAATAATTAACCCGTTTAATTAATCAAATTAAATATTAATTTAAGATTAAAAAATTAAGAAAATCGGCCGATTTAGGAGAAATTATGGGCGTTTTTAAATTTAGTTAAAACCTAGGAGGTAAGGGTAAGGATTTATAAAATACTTAAAAACCCACATAATTATGAAACAATTTAACTTAATTTAAACTGGATTTAACATTTAGATTTTTTTAGTTTTTCAATAAACCTAAAAAAATTGTTATCTTTAGCGACCGGCAAGTTATAACTTATAAGTGGAGTACATTTTTGTAGAATAAATGATAGAGGAGAGATAAATGTTAATTTTTAAAGTCAAGAAGAATTTTTAATTAATTTTCCCATCTAAAGCCTTAATTAAAAATATGCAAGTTATACCGGTATAAAAATAAATATATTTAGAATAACAACATTTTTGTTGCTTAAATTGTAACAACATTGCGTCTAAATTAGCCCTAAAGATGCTTTAATAATAAGTATTACTTAATAATTAATTAAATTATTTATTTAAAAGTTTTTGAGTAGAAGCTTCAACAAAATGAATTCGAGATTTTTTTATGTAAGCGTTTTTAATGCTGTAAATAAAAATTAGACTGGAAATTTATTCATTCAGATAAACTTTTTAATTTTAAGTAAAATGATATTTTTTACTTTTATAAACTAAATAATAATATTTAAATTAAAACACTCTTAAGACATAAATCAAAACCAATTTGACATTTATTAAGCAAAATTTTTCTAATTAACATATTTTTTGCCAAATAATATCAGTTTTGCCGCAAATTCAAAATTCATAAGTAGGCAAAAGTTTGGATGCTCGATTTGAATGCCAAAGTCAATTGTAATATTGAATATAATTTCTAAGAGAGTTAAGTTGATCAAGTTAATTGATACATAGTTAATTATGATTTAATTAATTGTAATATAATCACATCTAATTTATTTCATTTAATTTTAAAAAGTTATTTAAATTGTTTTAATGTAATTTAAATTATTTTTTTAATTTTAATTTAGTTAATTGTAAATTGGGTAATTAAGTTAGTTAGATTAAAATATAATAAATTAAATTAAATATAACAATTACAATTAACTCAATCAAAAATTTTAATTAATATTTAAAGTATACAATAAATACAATACAAAAATATTACACACAAGTTACACAAGCTAAAAGTTACAATTTATACACATAACTACACTAATTAATATACTCTTAAGAAATAAACAATTTATAGACTTTTTCAAAATTCTCGACACAGAAACAAAAATTAATTTAAAAAAGTAAAATATAAATTTAATTATTTCATATATAACAAAGTCGAATATGCTAATGTTTAAAATGACAATGTCGAAAATTACAATATCGAATATGTTAATGTCGAATATAACTAAGTTGAATATTATAATGTCGAAAATGACAGTCAAATATAATATGTTAAAAGATATTTTTGTGGCTTTGGTCTTAAAGTTTGTTAATTTTCAAAAATATGTTACTTAATTTTAATATTTAACATTATCATGTTTGACATTATCATATTCGATATGTGACATAACATAACACACATAACAATTAACTCGGGCATTTAAATTGAACATTTATTTTATTTTTACCCAAAACTAAATATAGAGAAAGAACTTTTTTTGCAGTTATCCAAAGTTAAATTTTTCAAAATTAATAAATTTTCCCTTAAATTTAACGAACAAATTATCACATGAATTAAAAAAGATTTTAATTTCAAATGGTTTATCTTTGATTATTGTGGAAAACTTTTTTTTTCATCTAGATAATATCTAATTTATTTTTGAAATAACTTTAGAATAAATTAATCTTAAAGACAGTTTAAGGCTTGACAGTATTATAATTTATATAAAATATCAACATAATTAATAATAATACTAATTTAATAAATTTATATTGAATTTAATTTTTAAAATTGTTATAAAATCTTTAATTTTGTTAAATAACTGTTACTTAGAATAGACAACTTTAATTAGTTTACATAAATTACTTTACAATTTATTTAAATAAATAAAAAGTATAGAGTATAAGTTAGAATCAGTCAATTACGACTAAGGTATGTAAGAATAAGGGTAATATTTCTTTTTAAATTTAATTTTCTTTAAACAAGCATAAATGCATTTTTTATCAATTTATAATTTAAATTAGTTTTTAAAATTTAATTATGACTTATATATTATAATTTATAATAAATATAAATGTCTATTTATATATAACTTTAATTAATCAAAAAAATAATTTAATGAATATATTTATTCTAAGGTTTGATGCAAAAATTTTAATTTATTTTCTAAACTGTGCTAGCTTATTTATCTTTTCTTATAACAATACTACATATAAGATATAAAAAAATAATAATTAAAAACTGTATTATTTCATTAAATTTTAGTAATTTTGTTGAAAATAATTTAAAAGCTTATGTAAAACTAAAGAATTTTTTAGAATTTTAATAAGCCATCAACTTTTACTTGTTTATATAAATTTGAGAGTACGTCGCTAATCAATTGACTTAATTCTGGTTACTTGAGCTCAAGTCAAATCAAATTAGATTTCTTATTAGATATCATGCTTTTATACACATATTTTTGTAGATCTAATCAAAGTTTACTACAAACGTGTTTATGAATACACAGAAATAGATTTTTTTATTTATAACTTACAATATCTATTGATTGAATGATTAAAATACTGGCATTTTATTTTTTTAAAACTATAGACTTTATTATTTGAGTGTTTGAATGAAAGGATTGATTCAAAACATATTCAAGTTATAGTACTGTAAATATAATTTCTTTAAGTATTCTTTGACAATCGATTTTATCAATCAAATCTAATTTTGAAAATTTATGTTTACTGTACACATATAATATTATAAAATTTCAGTAAATTATTGCTATATTTGTAGTATAAATTTAATATTTTTTCTCGGTTAATTTTAATTAAAAAATAGACAAAAAATTATTTTATTATTATTAACAATTTTTATTTAAGATTATTTATTTAAAATTTGTATAAATAAATCTTAGATTAAAGTAATAAATAACCAATTGTTCAAGGTAAAATTTGAAATTTTTTGTTTATACGCTAATAGAATATTTCAACATTATTTCATATTTTAATTTATTATTGATTTAATGTCAAATTCTTATTGTTTGAATAAATGATTCAAATTTTATTGCAAACAATATATTCCTAACAATATATTTTAATGTCAACCAAATAAATTTTAAATTAATGATTTATATAAAATATACAATAAATTAATACTTTATCTTAAATATTCAATTATATAGAATATATCATAAATTGAATTAATTATTTGTCAAACAATAAATTGATAAACGGTATGTAATTAGTGATTAATAAACTCATTGATTCGTAAATATTAATAAACTTTTATCTTTAGTCAAATTTTATATTAACAAAAATATTTTATTATTAATTTGTTTTAATTATTAAAAATAGGTTTATATAAACTGAATCAAGATTTAGTCAAACAAAATACAAATTTATCATTTTATATAAAATTCGTATATATTTTGTGACATTTTTAGTAATTTATTTAATTTTTTAGCTTTTTTTAGATGAGTTTTGTAAACAACTAAAACTTAATTTACGGAAATTATAATAAATTACAAGTCCTTAAAAAGAGAACTGTAAGGAAGTTAACGATTGGAAGTGCTTTTTGTCAAAAATCTTCTATTTCATAAAATAAAATAGAAAAACTAACTAAAAACAAATTCGTGTTTGGATTTTCAATTCAATCTTTGGTGAAAAGTTTAATTCAATACAAACAATATTTTGTCAATTTCTTATATTTCAAACTTAATTCAGAAAATAATTTCAATTAGTTTTTAAAAATCAAATTTTGGTTCAATATAGACTTAACAGTAAAAAGTATCATGAATAATTTTATACTTTAATCATAATTGACTTAAGTATTGATTTTAATAATTTAATGAAAAATTTTGCTGAAAAAGTAACACAAAAAGCAAAGCTTATAATTTTATAATCAAAAACCACTTGACCGACAGTAATGTAAAAATTAATGACAAGTTTTGCTTTGATTTTAAATTTGCATGCTTGATTTTTAACATTTTTAAAAACAATTGATTTCTCAAATATTTTTTGAGTTTTTCCAAATATAGTAAACTTTAAATTCAAAAAATGTTTTTATTTTATTAGGTATTGCAGTGAATTTAAATAATTTTTATGTAAAACAATTGAATTCTAATATCCAAAAAAATAAAAAGTTTTAAAATGTTGAATAACTTTATCTCAAAGTGGTGTAAATTATTAAAATTTCGCCAATTTTCTCTAATCAACGAAATTTATTGGTCCAGAAATGACACCAAATAAAGATAAGAACAATACAATAGAAAGCAGAGGTGACCACAAAATTTGTGCTTGTTATTAAAATCAAAACATACTGTTTTATCATTGTTGTTAAACAAAGAGCAAGTACAGTACTTGAAGCGACAAATTTGTGCCGAACTAAAAAAGTCAATTAGATTTATGCTTGCACATTGCCACATTCCGGACCTTTAGGTTTTTTGCCGGACCCCCTCTGGTCACCTCTCAATCGAAAGATATTACAATTCAGTGTTGAGACAATAATAACAGTTTTGCACAATTGTTATATTATGGCAGTTATTATGAAGCAATCGGTTTATCTCTTACTCTTGAGCTGATCCGTACAATGCGAGAGAGAAGAGGAAAGTGCTTTCAATATTGTATTCGAGTTTAGATTTTTTGATTAGTATGTGATGTGTGAGCCATGAGATTGAATGCATTGCAAAGATAATGAGTTCACTTCCGATCTGATTATACATTTGTGATGACTTTGTTGTTAGTGAAGAACAACTCTTTTCGGTTAACATTTATTGCAGTACAAGCCCTACAAGACCTTCAAACCGTACAAACCTTACAAAATCTACAAAAAGCACAGATCTTTCGCAATAACTGTTAAATACCTTTTCCTATTGAATGACACGAATTCTTCTTATCTTAAATTACTTTAAATTCTAAACAAAAAATCTTTAGAAGAGATTAATTAATATATCTTTCTGTAAAAAATTAATTATAATTATGTAAAATATTATTTATGATCTAATAAAAGATATTTAGATACTTTGTATATTAATATAATTAAGAAATTATTAATAATATTTAAAATATATAATAATAATAATATTTAAAATATATAATAATTTATTTAAAAATTTTAAAATATATAATTTAAAAACTTTTAAATATATTTAATAACTAGTAGTCCAAAATGTAAATTATTAAAAAAGTTTATTAGTAATTTTAAAACACAATTAGCATAATTTTGATTATTTTTAGTAAACATTTTTTAGGTGTAGCTTCGTATTGAAAACTCTAAATTAAAATTTATTTTATAACATATTAATAAAGGTTAAACATTAATATTTTTAAATAAAATTATTTTTTAAAATTATAAACATAAACAGCTTAATATGTGATATGAGAAGTAATAAAATAATTTAGATAAATTTATGTGCAGTTTGTAAAACTGTCAAATAAGTTTTAATAATATTTTTTAATAACCAAAACCCGAAATAAAGTAGCAAAAAAAGTAGTTAAATAAATTACTTTTCCTAAAAGTTTATAAAATAATAATAAATTTTGTTATTTAAAAAGAAAATATTTATTAATTTGGCATTTAATTAACATACGACAATTTATTATTATTTTATAAACACACAGGAGATAGAATTATTTCTTTATTTTTAAATACTATTGTAAACCCTACATATAAAATTTTTAATTTTTTTGTATAATACTTATATATACAGTATAATTTTACTTTATTATAATTATTTAAATGTATAAAATTGTAAAATATTTAAAAAATGTAGAATTACAGTGTATATTCTTAAATTTTATAATTACTAATAATAATTAAAATTATTTTACATTAATTAAATTGTTGATTATTTAAATTAAAATTTGTTTGTTCCCGTTTTAAATAAAAGAGTTTTATTTATATTTTTAAAAATATATTATAGGTTGTTGTACTTTGAGTTCTAATATAAACAAGTTAATTTAAATTATTAATACAATAATTAATAATTTATATAGTAATTACGTATAAAAAAAACTCACAAAATTTAAAATTACATTTTTGACAGTCACTTTATATTGTTTCAATTTAAAAAACGTTTTTTAAAATTCAGTTTTATTATTAAGATATCGGTTAAGTCAGACGTGGTTTAGCCATGCTGATTTTTAAAATAATTTTAAAGAGGAATAGAAAAAAATCAAAATAATAAATAACTTTTTACAATTTTTCCAAATCAACCCGATTTAACTGAATCTAAGCCGGGTTTAGATCAAATTTAGGAAAAATGGCATAATTTTAAATATAACTGCTCTAAAACACAAAAGAAAGTGTCAAATATTTTAATCATATTTCTCTTGCTATTTAACTTGCTTTTTCAAAAATCAGCATTTTTATATAAATTTTTAATTAATTTCTGTTTATTTTTACACTTTATAAGTTTTTAAAATTAATTATCCAGTATTACACCGTTTTGCTACAATAAAATAGTTGCAAATTAATTATCTTTAGAACTATTAACTATATGTGTAATATATTTATATTTAATAAATAAGTGTTTAAACTTGAATAAAGTTAAACTTACTAACTAGTAAGCTAAACTCAATATGACATGACATATTCTAACATAAATTTATTTAAAACAATTTAACTTGCATTAATTAATTTAAAAAAAGTCTGCTAATTTATTTGAATAAATTTATTTTAAAAAAATTTATTTATACTAAATATATTTTGTTTGATTAAAATTGCTGCTAATATGCTGTTTTCATTGCGTCTTAAAATTATATTATTATATTTTAATATCTTAAAACGCTAAATTTTATATTTTGCGTTCTTATTGAAACACTTTAAAACAATTAAATTGACAATTTTGCCATGTCATAGAATAATCGAATTTAATATCAAACTATCGACAATAAAAACAATACTAAATAATACATTAAGATATTAATTTTTAATTGGTAGCAATATTCGTATTGAAGAGTTTTAAGTTACGTCTCTTAAAACTCAATGAGAACAGCATATAAATGCCCAAGTTAAACTTTTTTGTTTTTTATTTGTTTTGTTGATGAAAGCGCTGTTGTCAGTGAGAGATAAGACTCAAGTTTTTCTTATTTTTGAACAGAACTATAAAAGGAATTAAATTATTTGAGTATCGGATCAGTTGTTGATTTTATGCTAATCAAAAATTATTTGAGAAATGCTTTCGAATAATACAATCGTATTGTTGTTGTCATATGTTTTTCCATCATTTGTTGTAAAACTCAACTTTACAGTAGATTTCACATCAGTTAAGAGATTCGAATGAAGAATATGACAAAAAAATATCCCAAACCTTAGAAAACATACGCTTTTCTATACTATATATGTATAATATATACCCATAATAATAGTACAACAGTTTTAGTGCAGACTTTTCAAGATAGAAAATAGAAAAGTAATGCCAAAAAAAATAAGTTTTGAAAATTAAATAAAATCATGAAAAGTATATTCGCGCCTAAGTATGTAATGTCTGTCTGTGTTGGGGAAATGGATTTCTGTTCAATATACAAAGGAGCTAAATAAGATTTACCAAATTTTAGCTCATCTTCACATAGATTTGGTCAAAATATAGAGAAAAACGCTTTTCATCTCTTCTTTGAAAGAATCGGCAATTTATTCGCCGCTATATTGAAGACTATTTATTCGAAGTATAACTGATTTAAGAGTTGATCTTAAAAATCGTATTGTATTTAGAGATAAATCTCTTTTTGAACTTTAAAAAGCAATTGAAAAAATTCTTATTTTCTCTTTTATATAAAAATTTCTTTTTATTTCAAAATATATTTAATTTCATATACTGTGTATTATATATTAGAGAAAATAAAATAACTTATTTTAATTTGTAATAATGTAAGCTAACTTTTGTCTCACTTTATATTTTGATTTATAATTTCTACAATTTTAAAACTACAAATTTAAGCGGATTTAGCACACGAAAAATTATATGAGATTTAAAATAATATGTATATTCAAAACTTTTAAGATTTATTTTTAAAAACTTAGTTTGCAAAAAAATTCTATAAAAATATTATGTATTTAAATTAACTTTTGCAAAAACTCTGTTATATTTGTTATATTAAATTAAATTAACATAATTTTTTACTCAGACAAACAAATAAGATAATTCTAAGATTAAAAAAAATAGCAGAGCTTTAGATGAATGGCCAATCTAGAAAAAAAAAATCATAAAGGGTATTTTTGCATAAAGAGGGTTAAAAGGAGGGATTTTTCAAAAAATGCTCAAAAATCTTTTATAAATATGTTGCAATTTAACTATATTTACACCGGATTTAAAATAATCTTCATTTTGGCCACAAAAAAATTTACAAAAAACATTTCAACCGTCTTGGGCGGCCATTCTTTAGGGGGCATCTTTTTTAAAGGGAATGTTTTTTAAATTTTAAAAGGAAATAAATGTCAATTTTTAAAATCAGGGGGATTCTTTGCCTGATCCTCCGTTCCAGATCCAAAGCCCTGAAAATGGTAATTTTAAAAATAAAATAATTATACTAGTTTTACTTTCTATATACTGTATGGCGTAAATTAAAAATTATTCAAAAAGTGAATTAAATATTAAAATTCTAAATGAAATACAAAAGTAAGTAAAGTCAAGTGAATAGTATTAAAAAGCTTTTGATTTCATTTGAAAGCAGTGACTGTTTTGTAAAACTCGGGTTATATTCACTGGTTGTGTCTGTTTGTCATTCATAGACTTATTTAATGCAAATCCCTTCGGTCGGTGCCAGTGATGACAATATAGAAGACAATCTTGAGTTAGAATGTAGTCAACGCTAACTGTACTCTATGTCAGAACTACTGTTCGTATGCCTATACCGTATGTCTGACTTCTATTTGCTTTTTCTCATTTAATTATAGTTATCAAACGCATGGAATCAACAAACGACTGGCAAAGCTTAAAAACATAGTTTCTGGTCAGATCAGCAGCGATACCCTTCACAACAGCGCTCGACAAGTATTATACCTTATTATGCATTTTATAGATAATTATTTTTCTCATTATTACTCTACACTAATTCTCTCTACTTTGGTCACACTAATCGTTCTAATATTTTTTATTTCAATTGTTTATTACTATAATAATAAACTAAAATTAATTAACAAAATTATTATTATATTATTAAATATTTTAAAAGTACCGTAAATACAATTAAAACTGTATTTAAATTACCTATCCCAATATGTTTTTCGAAATTTATGGGAGAAGATATCAGGGAAATGATTTTTCCAAAACGCTAAAAAAATTCATATATTTATGATAAAAGTGTACCTAATTTAACTGGATTTAAACCAATTTTACCACCAATTTAGAAAATATTTCCCGATTTTGGTCAAAAATTAAAAAAATTGGCCATCCTCGAGGGGTTATCTTTTCGTGGAACAAATGCTAGAAAGGGGATAATCCAAATTTTTAAAATCAATTGGGATTTTTGGCTGATCACGTTCCATAATTTTTAAAAAATGTTGTTAAAATCCTAAAGGAGATCTTAAATAAAATTTTTAAGAATTCAACACAATTTTCTCAATTTATAACTAAATTTAAATTTAATTAAAACTAAATTTAGTTAATCTAATTAAATCTAAACTGGATTTATCATTAATTCAAAAAAATTATTAAATTGTAAAAAAATTGCAAAAATTACTTTAATAGAAAAATTTTTTAAAGTAAAAAATAAACGCAAAATTGTGAAATTACGGAGATTTTGTTTTTGTCTTTCTTCCCTTCCCTTACAATTTCTAATTTAAAATATGATTTTTTAAAGAATTTATAAAACTTATAGGCACAGTTTCTAAACCTATAAGATATTCCACAAATTTTTAAAACTTAAAAGAGTTTAATATAAATTGGCACAAGTTTAATTTATTTACATTTAATTTAAAAGTAATCTATGAAAGAGCAATAGAAAAAGTATGCTTTTCTATAGAATTAGTAATGAGAAGGAAGGTATTATACTATAATAGTTAAAATACTTTTAAATTTTGAGAATTTGTAAAATGTTTTTCTAAGTTTTAGATTGAAAAATACTGCAAATCATACTCGCTCACTCATTATAGAGTAAATTTTTGTAAATGCATAAGTTTTTTGTAATGTGCCTCTACTGTATATTTAACAGAGATTAAGAAGGGAAATTAATTTTTTAAAAATTTCTCTAATTTTAGAATTTTGCATTTATTTTCTTTGGTATTTAGTTATTATAGCCGGGCAAATTTTTTAATTTTTATTGTCAAAATTAGAAAAAAAATTTCTAAATAAACGCTAAATTTAGTCTAAATCCAGGTAAATTGAATTAAATTGCTAGTTAAGTAATCTTTAAGACATATTAAGCACTTTTAGAAAAAAAAAGTCTTATCTCTATTAGGATTTACCCAAATTTTTCCAAAAATCCTTTCTCTGATCCTTCTTCTATTGATACATTGTTTGACTTTCACATCTTGTAATATTTAACCTGGTTACCTCTAATATAATTATAAAATTGTCAAATATTTTAATATTTATTTGCATGTCTGTAAATTATGTCTTGCTTAAATATTACTATAATGAGAGCAATATTTGTAAATTTCAATTTAATAGCCAATTGGATGCAACCAAAATGTTTGTGCCGGCTCTGTTATGAATTACCGAAATTCATTTAACAATAATAACCAAAAGCGATGCAAAACTACAGTCGAGACTATTTCAGAGGCAAAACATTTTATCGAACAATACTATTCATCGATTAAACGAATTAATTCGGTTTCGCACGAACTTCGATGCAATCAAATCGTTGAAGAGATCAAAGAGTGTGGAACTTATGCTCTAAAAGAGACCGAATTAATATTTGGAGCCAAGTTAGCTTGGAGAAATGCGCCTAGGTGCATTGGTAGAATACAGTGGTCCAAATTACAGGTTTGAAAAAGTTATTTTTAAATCTTATGTCTGTTTTTTATAACCAATTGTTTTCAATAAATTGAACAAAAAATCAGTTTTAATAATAATTTAATAATAATTTTTTAAACAAATCAAAGCATTCTTAAGAATTGTATGCATTAGTATATAAATTTAATTTTGATAAAAGGACTTTTTCATTGATTTTTGTTAACTATAAGAATAAATTGGTTAAACTTTGAGCAATGAATTCGAAGTAATTCAATATTGGAATAAATTTAAACGAGTTGTCGAATCGATTTGAATGACTCGAATAATGCGCTAAAACTGACAACACTTTTCGGCAAAAAAAAACTTAAACTTATTTCGATTATTAGTCTTTTGCTCTTTAAAAATATTTCTAATTTTACTTACTATTCATTATCGGAATAATAGCTTAAATAATAAATACAAATACAGTATATGAATATAACTGATAAGAGTTTCCAATTTTATTATATAATTGTATTTTTAATGAATATTTGGTTTTTAATTAGAGAAATACAGGACATTAGATGTAGTTTCCTTTAAGACTTATGTTTTCACATAAATTATTTCTAATCAATCCGTTTAAGACTTAAAGTAGAGATTTAGTCGACAAATGCACATAAAAAAGGGATATTGACTTAAAGACTAATTTTTGAAAATCGATTGCACTTCACATTATACTGGGCGTCTATTTACAATAATTGTAATAAGCTTATATTTTAATTATTTTCATAAGTAAACTATTATTTTTTGTTGTTTTTTTAAATAAAAAGCATAGCATTCTTTACGTACAAAATTTTAATGTTGTCGATCTATTGACAATTGCTCCGCTTCCACTAAATATTCAATTAAACAAAGAGTTGCCATTGTCCGGCCATATTATCAGAACTCTTCAGATGTGTCTGAAACTCTACGTAAAATTTGAACAAAGTTTTACAAGCATGCAACATTCACTTCTAAAAGTAACAATTTTAGTTTTTATTTAAAATTTTTAAACAAACATTTTTGCTAACAAGTAAGTTATTTTTTAGAATTTTTGTTAAAATTTATAAATTATTTGCAAAGTTTAATTGTTGACTAATAATTCCTAGAATCTTGACAACTTTAAACAAGCCATTTTTATGCATTTTTATAAAAATAATTCATTAATTGACAATTCTTAAGTTTATCTAATTAAAATAAATAAAAGTATTTTTGAATACATTTGTTAATAAACGATATAAATTTTTCTTTAATTTATAATTTATTTGATTAGAATATCTTTTTTAGTTTTTAAATAATAAAACTATTAAAATTATTGTAGAGAGAAAAACAATTATAAAATTTATAAGAAAGGTAGATAAGAAAATATTTTTTAATTAGCTTTTGTTCAAAAGTTATAGAATTTTTAATCAAGTTTACAAAAAATATTAAAATGTATTATTTGTTCTAATTATTTTAATATTTTCAAATTTTCTTTTCTAGCTTATTATATTTCAGAACTATTATTAAAATTATTTATCTAAATTCTTTCTTGTTTGATATATATTTTAACTTATATTAATGAAATATCAGATTATTATTTAGAAAAAAGTCTTATTTTCTTAGATTAGTTTTAAAAATTCATTTCAAACAAAGTTGGTTTTGAAATAAATCCAATTTTGTAACAAATAGTTTAAACCAACAAATTTTTTTCATATATTCCACTCCAAATAATTATACTTTTAGTTAAAATAATTGAAAATAAAGAAAAGAACAAAATAATGAAAAAAAACTAAGTTATATAACCATTTTTGATTAAAAAATAAAATGATACTAAACTAAATTAAAAATATATTACTAATATTTTGTATAAATTATTATTTAATGTTTAGTATAATAAATCTGTTAAAATGCAATAGTTTATTTTACAGTAAAATTACTAAATTTGTATAGCAATCACAATTTAAAAATTCAAAAATAAAAGTTAAAATAATCTTATTTTTATTCTTGCTAATAATATATTTGTAAAATAAATCATTTGATATAATATTTAAAACATAAAACGCATAAATATTTCTTTCAATACTTCAAAGCGTAAAAATGACAAAATATTGAGTTATTAAAACAAAACTAAAAGCTAACTAAACTGAGAATAAAGAGCAAAATCACAATTTATTAAGTGAGACATCAGAATCAACTGAATTAATCTATAATAAATAATTTTAGCCAAATGTCTCTGCTCATTATTATAAATCAACAATATTCTAGTGATAAACAATACATACATATAAACATATTGTGGGCATAAATAAAGCATTAGTTTTATAGAGAGTATATACGGGACTAAACAAAATGATGAGATGATAGTGGAGTCACAGCGTGTAAAATGTTGTCTAATATTGTACATGTGTTGTGCGAAAGGAGAGGAAATTTCTCAATAGGTTCACCTCAACTCATATTGTACTATTGAATACTAAAACACAAAAAGCACTAAACCTAAACAAATCAATATTATTGAATTCGTTTTCTCTTTTTTTTACTCAACTACACTATTATACGATTGGATTCCGTATTAAAAGTTTTGGATTTTTGTGTTAGTTTTGCAAAACAATTGGAATATACAGTACTATTGGATATACTGTAAAAACTGTAGAATATATTCAGGCAATTGAGAAAAGTTTTACTTCGCTTTACATTTCAATTCTCGTTTAAGAGATTTTGTTTTGAATTTGTTTTAAATTTTTTTCTTACTGTAAAAGACTGATTGAAATTTTATTTGAAATAATTTATGAAAACATTTGTTTTGTATATCAATAAAAAAACAATTTTTGGTACATAGTTAGTTAGATTTCTAGAAAACAGCACATTAAAATTAATATTTTATAAGATTAACATTTCAACAAGATTGAAACTTTAAAATTATTATTATAAAATATTGAAATAACTATTAAAATAGTAAAAGTATCATTATTATTTATATCTTTTTATTATTTATATTATTTACTCAAGATAAAATTAATTTATTTAAAAAGATTATTTTAAAATTGTACACAATTCAAAAAGTCTATATGAAGACTTTATAACAAATTTAACTTGACTTGTTCATTAATTAAGAGTTAACTAAAAAATTTGTTTTAATAAAATAGAATCCAGTGAATAAATACAGAATAAAATTAACTTTTGCACTAATTTAAGCAAAATTTGAAAATTTATTTTAAGCTGTAATATAACACTTGGTTTAATTAAACTAATTTAAAGAAATATAACAACAAAAATCATATTAAAAAAGATTGAGTTTCATATAGTAATTAGTTCTCTTTCAGTAATGTTTATTCGGATTATTTGACTTAAAGCTAAATAAAAGTCTTTTCAAACTCTTGTTTTACTAATATATTATTACTTAAGTTTACGGAACTACATATTTTAGGCCAAATATTGGATTAGATTTTATTATTTGACTAAAACAAAACAAAAATAATATAGATTTATTTATCAAATAATAAAATTTACGATTATTGAAACTTTTCATTAATTTAATTTATTTGTCTATATATCAAATAAGGTATTCGATGCCAGATATGTGACTACAGCTCGAGATATGTTTGAAGCGCTCTGTAATCATATAAAATATGCTACAAATAAAGGGAATCTGAGGTAATCCTAAAAAAACTTTAAATTTAATAAATGTCATAAAAGAGACGCTAAAAACATTCAGTAATAGAGTTCAGAACATCTAAACCCATATAAAAAACAATAAATTAATAAACACAACAGAAACAAGACTTCAATAAATTTTTGTTTAGAATATTTTAAGAAAAAAAGTGCTGAATATAACGGAAAGAATTGGAATTCCTATAAACATAGTTTGCATTTCCACTGCATTTGAGACTATTATGTTATCAACGAATTTATTGCTTCAATATTATGATTATAGATCTGCGATCACTATATTTCCGCAAAGAGTTGGCAAAAGAGAGTTTCGAGTTTGGAATTTGCAATTGATTTCTTTTGCCGGTTATCTCGAATCTGGAGAATCTTCTAAAGTCATTGGAGACCCACTCAACCTCGAGTTTACACAAGTAAGCGGTTCTAGTGCTAGTGCTGGTGCTGGTGCTGGTGCTGGTGCTGGTGCTGGTGCTGGTGCTGGCACTGGCGCCGACACTCACTATACTGACTATACAGTAATA
>JAQFXP010001695.1:0-18044 GCA_034693685.1 Belba bartosi
GCGTACACTACCAGTAGACGGCCCTTGGTAAGGCCCGTGGTCATTCTAGCCTCAACTCACGCCTAGAATTTTTTTTCAGAAAAACATTTTTGCCACAGCTGGGGTTCGAACCCACTAACTCAGGTTTAGAGAGCGGACGCATTACCACTGCGCCACCCGCCTGATCTAAAAAAAGTTGTAAAAAAATGTTTAAAAACGTTGTTTAAGTCAACATAATATTTAGAAGTCTTTAGTTTACATAGTGTTTGTTGTGAAAAATGAATAAGTTAATAATTTTACAAATATTATTTGGCATATTATTGGCTGAAAAACAATTTAAACAATTGAAAAACGATCTATCCCCCCCCTAGCATTTGGTCCCAGAAAAAGCACCCCCCGAGGTTTTGCCGGCCGCCTTCGGCGCCGGCAAATATTTTAGCTTTTTTGCCCAAAATTAGGAAATTTTTTCTAAATTGGTGCTAAATCCAGTTAATTTAACTAAATTTAGTTTAAATCCAGTTAAATTAAACAAAATTTCATCATAAATATATAGGTTTTCTCAACGTTTTTGTAAAAATCCGTTCCCTAATCCCCCCTAAGTTTTTGGCTAAAATTTTGAGAAAAATTCCTCTCCTGATCCCCTTTTGAATCGGCCGACCTTCTCGATCTCTGATTTTACTTGTGAGAAAAATAACTCATGAGAGGTTTAAGTTTATTTGGTTTTGCATTTATTAAAAAACAGTAAACAAGCTAAATAACACTTTTTACCAGTTAATGGTCTTAACTTATAAAATAAAATTAGTTTCGAATAATAAATTAATTCAAAAAGTTTTATTTCTTTTAACTAAATAAATTAATTAAGTTTGATTTTATAAACATAATACAATTTTATTAAAATATGTATGCCAATTAATGTAAATAATTGAAAATTTTTATATAAGTCATTATTTATTTTCTTGATAAAGAATTTAGTAATTTAGTAGTTATATTATTAATTAAAAATAGTCATAGTATCGAATAATAAATTAAATGAATGATTAATAATATATTTATTTAATAATTATTTAATGAATGTCTTTATTTATTTTATATATAAATTTTAATTATTTATTTGGAAACAATTTTAATATATGACTCAATTAATGACATACATTAAAATAGTTTGCATTTATTGTGTCTGAATATAAAACAAAAACAAACTATAAATAAAATCTATATATTCTAAAAATTATTTTTGAAATTAACTAGACAAATTAGTTTGAATTGAAAAGTCTAATTTCAAAAGTGTTTTAAGTTAAAAATGAATACGTTTATAATTTTATTAATACTATTTGGTTTATCATCGGCTGAAAAGACCGATAAAACAATTGAAATAAAGGCTATTGGAGTAGATGTCGTCGACGCGACTCTTAAAAAGATTACAGATTCTGAAATATTTGAGCATGATCATGGATTTATGAAACGTATTGCTTATGTTGAGTCAAAATTTGGACAAGATAATATTACTTTTCGTTCTGGATATTATGGCGGTATTTGGCAAATTGATGCTGGTGGGTTTAATGAGATTACTAGAAATGTTAACAATTCTCAAAACTTGAAAAATATAATTTATCCGAAAATTAAAGCGTATTTCGGAATAGACTTCAACTCAGGTGTCAAATACGAAGACTGTCTGAAACCACTTTATTCAGGTCTGAGCGCACGTATGCTATTGTATACTAAAGAAGAACCCATTCCCGACGGCATTCAACAGCAATCCGAATATTGGATTAAGTATTACAATGGCAAAGGTTTGAATTATTATTAATTCAAATTTTTTTAATATTATTTTTTATATACAGTGCATATATTATTATGTGAAAAAATTTTAACAGCTATTTTATTACAATTATATTTTTAAGTTATTTTATTTTAAAAATAACAACAATTTAAATATTTATAAACTAAAATTAATAGCCTTAAAGTGTCATAAAAATTTGACAACGCAGTTAATAAAAAATATTTTGTATTGCAATTAAATCTAAATTTAAATATAAAATAATATTATTTATTATTATATAATTTATTAATTTTATTTATATATTAATTTTTATGTAATTTAGGTTCAAAACAAGTATTTATTGATGGCGTAAAAGAAATGGATAATAAATACTATTGCAGTGGTCGGATGAACATGGTCATTGTTTTAGACGGCTCTTGGAGCGTTGATAAATACAATTTTGAAATAGCGAAACAATTTGTCGCCGATTTAATCGATACATTCTCTCTCGAATCAGTCAATATTGGAGTCATTATATACAGCGAGTTTTCAAATATAATAATTCCAATAAAAAGCCAATTAAACAAAAATCAAATTAGAAATATTGTTATTAATGCTGAATACCCTAATTTATGGACTGAAACTAACAATGCTATTTTAAAAGCAATCAACATGCTAAAAAGTATTTTTCAAACCAATAAAATACCTAATATAATGGCTATATTTACTGACGGCCGACCATCTGAACCAGTTGATACCGGTGTAGCAGAAGCCATGAATAATAATATAACTATACTTGCAATTGGAATTGGTGATTTTATTCAACAAGATGAATTATTTAAAATGACAAATAACGATTCATCCAAGGTATTTTCAATGTCTTCGTACGAAGTTCTTAGCGATAAGATCGCACTATTAAACAGCGAAACATGTAAAATACCCCAGCTACCTAAAGAGGATCAATTAATTAAGGATCATCTTGGCAAATTTGAAAAACGCTATTTTAAGTATAATCTGACGCCGGAAGGTCTAAGCGTTAAAGTTGATACAAATGTTGGCAAAACTAAAGTCTATTATTCATATTCGGATCCAAATCCTTCCTTAGCTCTCAATGATAACACTATTGATAAACAGGCTTTTATTAAATCAAAGAAAATTCATAAATTAAGGCAAGTTTTTGTTGCGGTTGAAGGCATTGATGCGTCTAATAATTATTCAATTAATAATGCGCCAGGTTATGGTAAATTTAATTAATTAGTGTTTAACACTGATTATTATTTTAACAAAAGTTAATATTTTATTAAATATAAGTATATTTATAATTAGGATTTTGTACAAAACTTAAATCAATTTAAATCAATTTAAACTATCTAAGTAATGTTATTTGTTTATGTAAATGTTTTTATCATAATTATTGATTTATTTACTGATAAAACTTTTTAACCATTAATGTCTATTATAATTGTAATTTTTTTATTTTACAAATTAATTTGATTTTAAGTAAATATAAAATTAAACAAAATTAAATAAAATACTTTATATTATTTCGTTTTATTTTTAAATAAAAAAATTATTTTATTAAAATTTTATAAATAATTTTTAGTTTTAAATAATAAAAAATATTAATCAATGAGTGCCATAATTAGCCACAAATTAAATTAAACTTTAATTATAAACTGCTTCAATGCTTAATCTCAGTATTGAACAAGAGTCAATCATGTATTTGGCTAAACATGCTCATTCAAAACCTGGTAAAATGTTTTGTATAAAAATTTCCGCATTCTATGTAAGCCAGAAACAATTTGAACCGCTATTGAAAGTATTTATTATGTGGATATACTGTACGGCAATAAAAACAACCCGCTGAATTTTGCCAAATTTAATGGATAGAAAGTTAGTAAATTAAAAAAAACTATTTTTTATAAAATTAACAAGTTTTATTATAAGTTTTGTTAGAATATCAACATTTAAAAATTAGAATTGTTTAAAATTGTATTTATTTATTTATGCGTTGAAAATCTGTTTAAACTACAGTTTGTTTGGCCTATTGAGAAAAAAAGTTACAGTTTTAGTCAAAAATTTATTTAAATGTTTTATTTAATAACAATAAATAAACTTGTAACATAAATATTTTTTAATTGATTAATGCAATCTTTTTTAGATTATTCTTTTTTTATTTAATTTTATATTTTCTTGCGAATAAGAACTGATCAGGATACTAAATTGTTTTTAATACAATTTAGTATTACATTTGCTTAAAATTGTTGGCAAAATAATTAGTAATTTATTATACCGAGTGTTCACTATAACAACATTTAAATATTTAAAATTTATTTCATTTTTAATAAAATGGCATTTATTTAAAATTTAGAAAAAGACGTGAAAAGTATAGCAAAACTAATCGCCGATAAGGACTGTAAACGCAATTCCGGCCGAATTGTAGTCATAACTGAGGGAAAGGACAGTGTTTTGGTTGCGTTTACTACCAGTGCTGACGTCTCGTCATTTGCAGTCAAACCGATTTCATCGATTCTGATAGCGGACACTATCGGTGCGGGCGATGCGTTCGTCGGCGGCTTTTTCGCACAACTAGTTCGGGACCAGCCGTTAGACGTATGTATCCAAAGTGGTATATATATTCCGCTCAAGAACATTTTAAAAATAATTAATTTGTATTAAATGAATATTTTTATGAAAACTTTATTTGATTTTTTACATCATAACAAAACTAGATAAATATTTATTTGAAAATGTATTCAAAACAAACAATTAAAAAATGCATATAAAATATAAGCCAATAATAATTTCAACATTATTCTTGCAAAACTCAACAAGTTTAACTATTAAAATAAACCTTTATTCCTGAACTAATCAAAACAGATTATACTGCATTAGATGGTTTGATTAAGATAAAATATTTTTATATAAAATAAAATAATTGGTAAAATCAATTAAAAAATAATCTACATAATACCTTAAATTAATTTCAAAAAATATATTTCTAACATAATGTCAAAAATAATTATCTTAGTTATAGTAATGGTACTTGCTATAATTAAATCAACAGTTATGGATGTAACGCCGGCGCCATTAGACGAAACAACAACTGTAGACTTAATACTTGAGATGATGAGCAATGCTAAAAAATTTGCTGAATTTTATTATAAATCGCCAGACCATTTCTATTTTACGATTGAATTGTGCGATTACATGAGTTCTATGTATTCCAATTATGAATGGGTTTGCATTGTTGGCGAAAATTTCGAAATGACCAAAAGAATGCGTCCTCTTCCACATATCATCCAGATTGATTTTGAGGTTACGCATGATGGTGTTGTTGATAATGTTTTACTTGTTGTTAACGATCCGGAAGAATAAATTTTTTATTTTGTCTAATTAGTTTTTTTGTTTAAGAATAACATATCGGATTTTTATTAATAGATTTTTTAATGTAATAAAATTATTTAATTTTAATTAAAATTTTATTATATTAATAATTTGCTATAAATATTTTGCTTGTTAATTTTTTAAAAATTATTTTGTTATTATTTTTGGGTATTTATTAAATATAGGTTTTAAATAAACACTCCAGGTCAATTTAAATTTGTTTTTAATGATTAAGTTAAATATTTAGAAAGAATGTTCAATATATTTTACGTATTTGTATTTTGTATTTTACATGTATTTTAAATAAATTTATTTTTTATATTACGTCCGCCAATGTTGCTCTTTATTACTTAATATTACTGTATTTTGTATTAATATAACTTATTTAAGTAATACTCTTGAAATCTAAACACAATTTATAATTTTATTTTTATAAATACAATATTTAATTTTAAAAATAATTTGAAAAAATACATTAATCAAAATTTTACTTAATATAAAAACAAGTAAATTAGTTTTATAATAGTTCTTTATACAATTTATAAAATCAAATATCTTATTAAAGAAAAATCTGAATTATCTGTATCTTAATTACAAATTAATTATCAAAAGCAATAAAAATATATTTACTCTAAGATAAGACAAAAAGAAAGTGAAATGCTTAATTTTTATAAGTTTACGCACATTTAACAATAAATTAATTATAAAAATATATATATTTTTGTAAAATAAAAAATACCACAAAAACAATGTCTAACGTGAGGTAAGAAAAAAATTATTTTTTTAAAATTAAAAATAAATCAAATCTAATAAATAATTTCGTCAGTGAAGGCATACTATTAGGATTAGGCCATCCATTACTGGACATCATATGCACAGCAAATGCGAAATTTTTGGGCAAATATGAACTCAAGGCTAATGACAGTATTCGGGCGAATGAAACAATTCATCAGAATTTATATAATGAAATAATCAGTAAATTCAAAGTCAATTACATAGCCGGGGGTTCCGTTCAGAACAGTCTAAGAGCCGCGCAATGGATGTTAGGAACGCCTTATTTGATGACATTTATGGGCGCTATCGGTGACGACCAGTTCGGCAAAATAATGGTCAAAAAAATTAACGGTCAGGGTGTTAACTTTGTTAAAATGGTTGACCCGAGCACCAGCACCGGCACCAGTGCATGTTTGATCAGTGATAATGGAAAGAGTCGGTCACTGATCGCCTATTTAGGCGCTTCACAAAACATACGATTGAATCACTTGTTAGACAATTATAGTTATGTAGAAAAGGCGAGATTTTTCTATACATCTGGCTATCATCTCGGCATTGACCTAGAGTCTATTATGTATTTGGCTAAACATGCTCATTCAAATCCGGGTAAAATGTTTTGTTTAAATTTTTCCGCCCCCTATGTGAGCCAGAAACTTTTTAAACCGCTGTTGCAAGTGTTTCCTTATGTGGATATACTGTTCGGTAATGAGGACGAAGCGCTGGCTTTTGCCGAACTTAATGGATGGAAGGTCAGTAGATTAAATAATTATAAGCTTTATAGCAATTATTTTAAAAATTAGAATTGTAACATTTTAAAAACTGGTTATAGTTTAATAGTAAGAATTGATTAAAACTGTATTTTAAAATTATAACATGTTTAAACTATCGTTTAACTGATTTATTGAGTTTTGGTTTTCAGTTTTTATTAATAAAATAATATTACAGTTTTAATCAAAAATTTGATAAAAAGTTTTATTTAGTTAATGTGTAAATAACAATAAATAAACTTGAAACATATATTTTTTATTTGATTAGTGAGCTACTTTTTTTAGATTATTCTATTAATATTTAATATTACATATTTGTGTCAATATAATAAATTAAAACAATATTATTTAATTATTTAGCATACTGAATTGTTTTTAGTACAGCTTTGTATTATAATTATTTAAAATTGTGTTCATTATAATGGAGAATTTATTATACTGGTTGTTTATCATAACTGCAATTAAGTGCAGAGATCGAGAAGGTCGGCCGATCCAGGGGGGGGATCAAGAGAGGAATTTTTTTTCAAAATTTTGGCCAAAAACCTAGTAGGGATCAAAGAGGGGATTTTTCTAAAAACGCTTAAGTCCTTATATATTTATGATAAAATTTTACCTAATTTAACTGGATTTAAACTAAATTTAGTTAAATTAACTAGATTTAAACCGGATTTAGCATTAATTTAGGGAAAATTACCTAATTTTGGGCAAAAAACCCAAAAAATTTGCAGGCCGCATAACGTCGAGAGGGGTACCTTTTCTCGGACCAAATGCTAGAGGGGGATAAATCCAAATTTTCAAAATCAGGGGGGGGGGGTTTGCCTGATCCCTGAATTAAGTGTAATTATATTAAAGTTTTTTTTCATTTTTAATAAAATGTCATTTATTTAAAATTTAGACAAAAGACATGAAAAGTATAGCGAAACTAATCGCCGATAAGGATTGTAAACGCAATTCCGGCCGAACTGTAGTCATAACTCAGGGAAAGGATAGCGTTTTGGTTGCCTTTACTACCAGTGCTGACGTCTCGTCATTTGCAGTCAAACCGATTTCATCGACTCTGATAGCGGACACTATCGGTGCGGGCGATGCGTTCGTCGGCGGCTTTTTCGCACAACTAGTTCGGGACCAGCCGTTAGACGTATGTATCGAAAGTGGTATATATGCCGCTCAGGAAGTCATACAACAGATCGGCTGTCAGTTTCCCAAACAGATGACATTTAGAAAATAGTATTTATTCAATTATTTATTTATGTAATTGTAGTTTTAATCAAGTTTTTAATTTAATATAATTATTGATTTATAAAAAAATTAATAATTAATCAAACTACTGTAGTTAAATAAAATAAAAGTAAATTTTTTTTAATAAAAGCATTTTATGTAAACATTATTTTTGAGAAATTATTTACTATAATAATAATTGATTAAAAAGTTAAGAATTTTTGCTTTATCTAAATCTATATAGTTACATATACTTAATATTAATTTAATATGATAATTTAAAATAATAAACACCAATAAAAAATTATATAAAATTAATATTTTTATTTATTATTTTATTAAAATTTATTTCGTAAATTTATTTTCACACATTTTCTAAACAAGATAGGTTTTTGCTTTTAAACAATAATTATTTGATTTAAATTTTATAAACATAAAAATTTTTAATTATATTAAAAATATTAATTATATTTTTGTATATAATTTGATTTAAAAACTTATTAATATAAATAAAAAAAATAATACAAGTTGCAATTTTTTCTTTTAAACTAAGTTTAACTATTTTAACCATTGAACTATACCATACTCTTGGAATAATCAGGACAGATTGCATTGAAATCGATAATTCACTTGAGATAAAAACCAGAGACCTATAAAAGTAAAATACAATACTTTACAAAATTAATAAATTTAAAAAATAAATATATTTGATAGCAATAATAAACACTAATAATTAACTAAATTCAAAAATGTTTAAAATTATTTTCTCGATTTTAGCATTGTTACTTGCTGTTTTGATAAACACAGTAATAATGGCGCCAGCTCCTACTTCCGGAGACGATTTATTGGACATTGAAAAGCATGCTAAATTAATTGCAAATGAAACCTTCAGCCACACAAGCTACACTTATTTTCAAGCAGTAAACGAAATGTGCAATAAATTGAGCTTGATGTATGAAAAAGAAGAATATATTTGTGTGGTTGGTGATAAAACGGAGCTGGCCATGCATAAAACAGTATCGAATATGTTCCAATTTGGTTTTACTGTCAATGAAGCTAGCGTATTTATTGTTGTCACTTTTCCCGAAGAGGTTAAATTTAAGAAGTCTATACGTTATGTTAAAAATTAATTTTTTTATATTTTTTGTTTTAAATAAATAGTTTTTGTTTAAATAAATATTTTTAGTTTGAATTAAATAATTGTAAATTAATTAAACAAATATAAAATTTTTGTATTGTAATAGTTACTTGCAATTATTTTAAATAAAATTATAAGTTAAAACATTTAATCGCAGTTTTAAAATAACTTATCAACTAAATATTATTAATAAAATATTACACCATGAATAAAATATATTACCTAACTATTTACAAACTAATTTTATTAACCTGGTATACCGTATCGTCAGTATTAAACAAATTTACACTTTTTCTAATTTTAAACTAGTATAATTTTTTAATATATATAATGTTTTGCAGCTAACTCATTTTTAAAATATAAAAATTAAGTTAAAAAGTGCCAATTATTTTCTTAAGAATAAAAATAATCTGAATTTAATTTTGTACCGAAATATTTCATTTAATTAAAATTTATAAATCAAAATCTATTTATTATTTTTAATTAGATATTTCGACGCCAAAAGTGTAATTCTTAAAGATATTATAATAAAACAACAAATTTTATAATTGTATTTTATTTTAAATTAAGAACAATATATCATATAATCATTATATCATTTAAATAAAATTACGTTTGATTTGTTATAGGATAATTAAATAAATTTTTTTTATAAACTAACTACTAATTTGTATTATTAAAATATATACAAATATAAAAAGATTATTATAAAAACATAAATTTGCATTTAGATTTATTTAATATTGTCAAATTAAATTTGTTTTATTACAAAATACTTTTGCATTAAGTATTGTATAAAGTAAAATTTTAGTTTTTTAATTTACGATAACCGTTATTAATTTTAACCTTCTAAAACAATTTTTTTAATAATTATTTATCAATTTATTTACAACTTTCTAATTTTACTTGGAATTATAATATTAATTTAATCAAAAAGTAAATAGTTAAAATTAATTTTTTGCTAGTTAAGTAGTTTATTGTCTAATCAATAATTGTATTTTTATGAAATTTATTCAACTGTATAGTCTGAATGGCACAGCAAATATCAAAGGTTGCAATTGTTGCATGATAGTAAAATTAATAAAATATAAATTACATATGACATTTTAAAATGTGCATATAAAAATATAAGCCAATAATAATTTCAACATTAATATCGCAAAACTCAACAAGTTTAATTATTGAGATAAACCTTTATTCTTGAACCAATCAAAACAGATTATACAGCAATAGATGGTTCACTTAAGATAAAAAAATAATTTTTTATATAAAATAAAAGAATTAGTAAAAACACTAAAAAATAGTCTAAATTATATCTCAAAGCAATTAAAAAAAATACCTTGTTAGCATAATGTCGAAAGTAATTTATTTAGTTTTAGCATTGGTACTTGCTGTAATTAGACCGGCTATTATGGATTCAACACCGGCTCCAGTGGAAACATCAACCGGGGACCAAATATATGAGATGGAGAAGCATGCTAAACAATTTGCAGCTGATGCGTTTGCAAAATATAAAGACTATAACGTAATTACGAATGAATTATGCGATAACATGAGTAGTATGTATACCGAAGAGGAATGGGTGTGCATTGTCGGCGAAAAAGTTGAACTGTCATTGCATACTAAAATACATGCTGGTGCATTCCAGATTGGTTTTGAGGTTAAGCATGATGATGTTGTTGCCAATGTTTTGCTTGTTATTGCTACACCACAAGAATAATTTTTATGTATTGTTTTTAATTTGTTTTTGTTTACTAATAAAATATTTAATTTTTTTTATAAATAAATTTTCTCAAATTGTAATAAAATTATTATTTAATTTTAAATAAAAATTAAATTTATTAATAATTGCGTACATTTAATTTGCTTGTTATTAATTATTTGAATTTAAAAAAATAGTTTATTACTTACTTTAAATTGTAAACTTCGTTTAAAATGCAAAATATTATATTTTTTATAATAAATTAAATATTGCTAACATGTTAAGATAAAATATAAATGTTAAACTTTGTAAATATTAAATAAGCAAAGTTAAGATTAAAATTTTAAAATTAAAAATGACGTCCGTTGTTCAAATAAATTAATTTAGTTTTTGCTTTAATTTAACTAATTGATCAAAAAAAATTTTAATTTAGCATAATAATATTTAAATTCTGTTTTACAGTTATAGACCAACTTAACCCGTATCTATATTTAAATTATTATTTGTACTTGCTTAAAGTTAAACAAAGTTGTACCTGCTGTGTGTGCAAAATAAATTAAATTGCGCAGTAATTATACTGTAATTTTCAAAAATGTAATAGATAACAAATTAAATTACAATTAAAAAATATAATATAGATTAAAAATAAATTTCTAAGAATTATTTTATTTATAAAAATTTAATTTGTTGCAATAAGCTACAAATAATCTTGTTTACATTTGTATTCTTACAAAAAAATATCAACTAGATAATCTCAAAAAAGTATACCTGCGTATATTAATATATTGTCAAAATTTATTTGGCTAATAATAAGATAACTAGACTGTATTATATTAGCCCTTTAGTATTTCATATTTAAAAATTTATACTTAGTCTGCACATTATTGGAGGGTTAAGTAAATATATTGTAAACACTTATAAAATAAAACACAATACCAACGTGAATGATCAAGGTGACCGATTAAACTAATTTCTACCTTATCTGCCGCCAATAAAAAATTATTGCAATTTTTAATTAAAACAGATAATTATAAACGATTGATATTGTCTATAAAAGTGGCAAGATATTATAAATAAAAAATATTAAATTGCGTAAAAATTAATAAATAAATTATTAAAATTTTTAACAAATAAATCTGATAATTAACTGTAAAAATGTTAATAAAAACAATAATATTATTTTCAATACTAGCCATCAGTAACGGCGAAAAAACCGACAAAACATTAGACGACAAATACATCGGTAAAGACGTCGTCGATGCAGTGGTCGAACTGATCCAGTGGTCGGCTATATTTCCAGATGACCATGACATAATCAGAAGAATAGCCTATGTCGAAACCAAGTTTGGTGATGACCCAAGCACATTTGCACAAAGAAACAAGACAGACTACAATGGCGGCATTTGGCAAGTAGATGCAAGCACGTTTGCTGATGTGCAAAACACGCAAGCGCACTCGGCGCTAATACCAATTTTTACCAAAATTAATACGTTTTTTAAAGTCGATTTTACAAAAATAACCTGGGCAGATTGTCGAAAACCACTCGTATCAGGCCTGGCAGCTCGCTTATCGCTACTTATAAAAACCGACCCAATACCGACGACTATAACCGATCAAGCTGATTACTGGGTAAAAAATTATAACGATGCGCAAGATGCAAAAAAATTTTTTGATCAGGTTAAAATTATGCAAAAATTGTATCAATGTTTTGGCCGAATGGATCTGGCTATTGTTCTGGATGGCTCCGGCAGCATTACCGCACCGAATTTTGAGCTAGCTAAACAATTTGTTGCAGACTTAATTGGCACATTTTCGCTTGATAACGTTAACCTTGGGTTAATAGTCTTTGCATCAGACGTCACAATAATCTTTCCGCTCGATAGCGGCTTAACGGTGGCCGACATGAAAGACAAAGTACTAAAAATGACATATCCGGCATCTAGCACAAATACAACTGGCGCCATTTTTGTAGCAGTAGATATGCTAATGAAAGCCGTGCACCGGGAGGGCAGTCCGAGAATTATGAGCGTGTTTACCGACGGCGGTTCGGACACATCGGTCACGCAGGCGGTTGGATTGGCTAAGAGCAAAGGCATAAATACTTTTGCAATTGGTATCGGCGCCGAAATTGTCCAAGAACAATTAAATGAAATAGCGTACAATGACACGACACACGTGTTTACGATGAAGTCATACCAAGAGCTGAGTGAGTCATTCGATCAAATCAATATCGAACAGTGCAAGGTGAAACAAACGCCCGACGTCGGCAAAACGGTCGACGACTCGCTCACCAAAGACGAGAAGAGATTTTTCTGTTATCCGTTGACAATAGATGGCCTCTATGTGACGATTACAGTTAAGACCGGAAGTGTAAAAGCTTACTATTCGTATACATTCAAAGACCCGTCTTCTGCATTAAATGACGGCGAGATTGTCGGCAAGGGTTTCATACCGTATCTTGATCTTAAGACTGTTTGTATTACTGTCCAGGGCACTGATACAAAGTCGAATTTTTCAATCGGCACTGTTGTCATTAAGCCGACAGTAGCACCGCCTACCCCTACAGCCCCTACAGCCCCTACAGCCCCTACAATCCCTACGCTACCAACAGTCCCAACTACTGTAGCTTCAACCACGCCATCAGTATCACCAACTCTAGCCTCAACAACTAATACACCTCCCGTAACTGTGCACCATGATGATATTTTTGATATTGAGAAGCATGCTAAAGATATTGCAATTAAAGCGTTTAATGACACAACCAAGACATATTTTCAAATAGTAAACCAGGTTTGCAATGAATTGAGCAGGATGTATGAACGGGAAGAATATATCTGTGTGGTTGGTTATAAGACGGAGCTGGCCATGCATAAAACTGTATCCAATATGTTCCAGTTCGGTTTTAATGTTAAAGATGCTAGTATATGGATAGTTGTAACGTTTCCCAATGAGGTTAAATTTAAAAAATCTATATATTATACTAAAAATTAATTTTTTTAAGTTTTAAATTAAATATTTTTGCATTGTTTTTGTTACTATAATAGTTTTATGTAATTAAATAAAACTTAACATTTTAAAATTGTTAATTCTATTTAATATTTAAATAAATTGTTAAATATTTAATTTTAATTTTTTTTTTAATTTAATCAATTATTTAATAAAATATAGCTGCAAAAATAATAAACTTAAAAATTTTCCATAATTGATTAATCCAGTTTGCAGATAAGATTACATCAAGACCAATTCGGAGAATAAATCTATTTTTTTCGTAAACAACTTAGAATTGAACTTTGAAAAATTATTTAAATAAGTGCTTTGTAAATAAAAGTAATCAATTTTTTTATATTTATCAAACAAGTACTTAATTAATTATATATTAAAAGCAAGGTTATACAAATGTACTGTATATTGTAAATTTAGTTTAAATTATTTAAATAAAAAAATACTTAAATGATTTTATTAAAATTTAATAAAATATTTTAATGTATAATTCATAAATTATTTTTAAAACAAATTCTAGATTAAAAATTAAAAAGTTTGCTAGTTATTAATTTAAAATTTTATTCTACATTGAAATAAAATTTCTAAAATAAAGATTTTATTAATTAATATTTTATAAAATAAATTATACAGTTATATAAATAAAATATTAATTTATATTTATTAGCAAGTTTACTAAATTTTAATATGATAAATTTAGCATAATCAATTTTACAAATTAATAAAAATTGCTTTTATAGTTTTTAATCTAATCATGCACTAATTTATTTAAGAACTATGACATTTACCTTATTATTTAACCTATATTAGATAATTGTTTAGTAAAGTACAAATGTATTTATAATAGTAGTATTTAATAAAATAGATTATCAAGTTCAATATAAAGTGTTTGTTCAAGTTAAATAATTTCTTTTGCATTGACATAAGAGTGTTAAAAAACAAATAAATTATGTTGCTAACGTTTGTATTTATTTTCTCAATACTAGCTTGTTATCAAGCTAACCCAACTAACAAAATTAATAAGTTTTATGTTGACAAACAAACTGGTAATAATATTAAAAATAACATCAAGCAATATTTGGCTGATGAAACAACCAATAATCCTGCAACAGACACTCCGATTGACTTGTTTACTATTGAGAAAAATGCGAAAATAATTATTGAAAATGCGTTCAATACTACAGAGAGTTATAACGTAATTGTAAATCAAATATGTGATGACTTGAGTCTTATGTATGAATCGATTGAATGGTTTTGCGCTGTCGGCGAAAAAATGGAAAACTCAATGCATCGTGCTATTAAGACCATGATAGAACTTAATTTTCACGTTAAACAGGCTAATGTCGCACTTTTTCTTATTCTTCCTGACTCATTGAAAAAGAAACTTTAATTACTTGTTATTAAAAATAAAATTTTTATATACCATATAATAATTAATCAATTTGTTAACAAAATTAATGTTTATTTTATTTATGTCTATTATGTTTAAATTTATAAACTTATTCAAATTATAATTTATATAAATTTGTTTGTAATAATTTTAAATTTGTTCTTGATAATAAATTTAAATTAAATTTTTTATGTTGTAATTTAAATTGATGGATTTGAATTTTTTTAATTTATTTATAACAAATAAAAATAATTACTTAAAATAAAAATTAATTTGTTTTAAATAATATTCATAATAATGACATGTAAAATTATTTTTTTTATATTTGTTTTTTCTTGTTTATATAAATGTATTAATTAATGTAAATATTTATTTAAATTAATTTTAAAAAATTTAATTTTATAATTATAAAATTATAGAATAAATACAAATATATATGCCATGTTAAATTAATAAATATATTTCAAAAAATAATGTTAAACATATCATTTATTTTTTAATTTGATATAAAATATATAAAAAATAATTTAATAAATATTATAAAATTTATATAATTAAAAATTAAATATATTTTACAGCATTTTGTAAATGCTAATTGCGAGGTAATAGTTGTCGGTTGCGCCTTAATAAAAAAAATCGCGTTAGTGAACAACGAAATCACATTCACACTAATTGTCAAACTAGAGGGTAGTTTATGTTAAGTTTTTAATGTATTAATCAACACAAACAATGCTTTTCATTGATTTCACTGTGTTTTGTGTTGATTAATACATTAAAAACTTAACATAAACTGCCCTCTAGTTTGACAATTAATGTGAATGCGATATCGTTGTTCACAAACGCAATTTTTATTTACTAACCATGATTCCCGTTTACTTGTTCACAATTTAAGAAACTTGATTACTGTTTCTAGAACATTTGAAGCACTTAGAAGCTAATTAAATTAATTTTAGTTGCAAATAGAGGTGTTAGGGGGCTTTTTGGCTGTAAAGTTTATATGGTTAGAAAATAAGATTTTGGTTTTTATGGTTAAGTGGCATGATAAAATCCATTCAAAATAACTAGAAACATTATTTTAAAATAAAAGAAATAAAAAAAATTATTTCTGAGCCAAATGGTAAACAATTTGCATATGATTTATAAAGAAATCATATTTTTTAATGCATAAACAATACAGCCAAAAAGCCCGCTAACGCCCCAAATTGCGGTTAAAACTAATATTGTTAGGTTCTAATTGCTTTAATTTTACAAAAAACAGTAATCAAGTTTCTTAAAGCCGTGAACAAGTAAACGGCTATCATAGTAAGTCGCGATCGACAGCTATTACCTTGCGATTAGCATTTACAAAATGCTGTATAACAAATTAAATCTATTTTAATTGAACTAATTTACTTTGTTAAACAAATGAAATTAATATTACTGCTTTAACCGCCATCTCTTAAAATATAATACAATTATTTTTAAAATAATATTTTAAATAAAAATATTTTAACTGTATACATTCTTTCTAAATTATTTGTAAAATAAAATACCAACATAATAATTAGCTGAGCTAGTCAACTCAATGCTCGCGAATCTTTTATTAAAGACATTAATAATGATTAGTTTTCTGTTAGAAACTTAAAAGTTCAAAATGTAAGTTAATCTTTTTTACAGTTCGTTTATAAATACAAAACAAGTTATCTGCACTGATGCGCGTATCACTTTGCAAATATAGTGTTTTTAAATTTTTAATTAACGGTAATAAACAGGCACCAGGACTGATTCCACTTTGGTGTAAGTTTTTGATGCCACTTTGTTTAATTTTGCTTGACAACATAGAGAGTTATAGCCATGAAGATTTTAAACCGAGCAAAAATTGAGCAAAGTAGCATTAAACGTACAAGAGTCTATCTTAACTTAAAATTAATTTACTTCTCAAAATTTTATTTGTTTAGTTTTAAAAAGAATTATTTGTAACAAGATAAATATTTTTGTCATTATTATTAGTTTGACTGGTATGATTATTTGTTTGGCAATATTTTAATATTTATTTCATTAATAATTACAAATTAGTATTAGAGTTTAATATAAACCATTTTCTAAAATTTGATCTGTGAATTGTTTTGATAAGATCAAGTAATTTTTATCTATTATTAGAAATTAATCCAAGAGTTGATTTGAGTTAAGATATGTTCCGAGGGGTGTGTTTTAGTTTTGCTCGAATAAGTTATTTGCTATATACGTGTAGTCCTAACTAGACTTAAAAAATTGTTTTGAGTGTAACTTATTCAGTTATTGTATCAATATTAACCAATATACTTAACATCTAAAGTATAGTACATAACATTAAATAGAATTTTTACTTTTATAATTTAATTTTTATTATGATTTGCAAAAGATAATGGCAAAATCTAATAAGAGTTGTTTGTGAAAAATTTGCAACATAATTTTCCTATAATATTTAATTTTTGATTGTTTGCGCTTAATAAACTTTGTACAATTTAAACTAATTGTTTTTATAAATAATAGTTAAGAAATTTTTTTAATATGTTTATATTATTAAATTTTGATATAATTAATTTAATAACTTGTTAAATGACTTAAATAGCACACGGTAGTTTTAAGTTCATAATAAAGTTTTATTAAATCATTTTAAAATGGTTACATAGTTTTAATTTTATAAAATAATTTTAAATTGTTAATTTTACAATATTTAGTACACTTAACAAATAAGCTTGTTTTTATTTACTAATTTACTAAATATCTTAAAATTGATTTAAAAATCTTCTTGGTTTATTTGTATTAATCTATTTATTATATTTTATATTAATCTAAATTATAAAATCAAATATTAAAAGTATTAAAATATAGATTTGTTTCAAAAATTTTCTAAATATAACTAAGGATACACTTTAGTATCAATTAATTTTTCGACATTTTCTGACTAA
>JAQFXP010001696.1:0-18040 GCA_034693685.1 Belba bartosi
ACAAATGGCAATAATATTTAAAACAAAGCAATTGCTAATTATCAGACCTAATGTTAAATTATATTCCCCATTTCTTTTATTTAACTAACTTTTTAAATTAAATTAAAAAAAAATTTTTGTACCAAAATTTTTATTATAACTAAAAGCGTATAATTTTAAGATTTAGTTAAATAACACTTTAAACTTGGTAGTAAATTAGAACCGTATAAATTTAGAGCACATATCCCGACCAAAAACAAGATTTGCAAAAATGTATATATTTGACACAAAGTACATTTTAAAAGAATATATTTTTAATTTCAAAAATAAATATTAATTCATAACATTTAAAGTTTAAATATATGTTTATAGACAAATAATTTACTCTGTACATGTGTTACTAATTTTCTAATTAATATAAGTATTAAAATTTTATATTAATATTAATTTAAATGAGATATAAAATGCAATAAATAGAAAAGTCTTAAAGTGATAGCAATGCTTAGCGTAACTTTAAAGCATACAAAACACTGAGTTCGAAAAATTTTACATTTAAATAATATTTTATTTATTGTTTAAACTATGATGTAGTATAGTTTTGGTAAAAATAGTTCAAATTTTTAACTACTGTATGTCCAGATTTGTCAAAACTTTTAGATAAATTTGTTTAAATTTGCTGAACTTTTGAATTGGCCACTTTAATTTTAACATTTTTTGCTAATAATTAATTTAAAAGATTTAAAATGTGCAATTTAAATAAACATGAAAATATTTGCAGACGTATTGAAACAAAAATAAGTTAATTTAAATTTAAGTGAATGCTTGAATAAAAAATAACAAAATTTGCAAATAATGAATAGATTTGCACGTATTTACATATTTTACTTAAATAATAAAAACATAATTATTTTTTAATTATTTGCCAATCAATTGACTGTACCTGATATGCAATCATTAGCTTGTATTATTAGACATAGATATTTTTAACCCAGATCCTGTTGCGGTCAATTGATAATTTTGTTTTGAACTAGAATTTTGTGCATTTCATTTATTACAATTTAAAAACATTAAATTTTTTTTGTATTTGTAAATAGGAATTGAAGTTATGTCTGTTTAGTGCCTCAAACGCTAATTTCAAATAATATTTGTTCGACTAATGAAACATTTTTAAAAATCTAAATTTGCATAAATTCTCAATTGATAGCTTTTATAAATATATTTCCACTATATTTAACAAAAAAATTAGTTAATAATTAATACTAATGATTTAAATTTGCAAATGACTATTTGTAATAATCATTTTAAAACATTTTAAAAACAATTTTATTTTAGATTAATTAAATTTTTTAAATAATGTTTTGTTTATACGCTATTATAATTATAAAACAAAGATTAGATAAAAAAAATTACAGATTGTTGTTAATTATTAGGTATCCACTACATCTAAAATAACACCTACAATCTACCAGTATTCAAAAATTAACTCTGTAAAAATTAATTAACAAAATAACAACACGTTTAGCATTTTAAAATTAAACTTTGCAGTGTTTATTTAAATAAATATACAAAATTCAACTTTAGAATTAAACAGCAATAATATTATATATTGAAAATTAATATAATTTATTTATAAAACTAAATTGATTTTAATAATTAATAAATCAAATACTGAAAATATTAATATAAAGTAACAAGTCAAACACTTATAAATTATAATAAATGAAATTTATTCAAGCACAAATAAGCTAGTAGTTAGCAGTAGAATTTAAACAGCAAATAGTTCTATGTCCAATTTCGAATGTATGCGATTTGTCCTTATTAATTTGGAGAAAACAATGAAGTTGGTACTTGTCAAATTCCTTTTTTGGATATCTATCTACGTCTGGACATTCAGATTTGAGATCTATTGTTGTTGAAATACATTTCGTATAAACACATCCTTTTCGGGCGAACATGTCCATCAGTGGTGTATCTCCGCTAATTAAAATGACATGCACAATTATTACTAATATTATTATTAGTTTCATGTTAAAACTCTTCTTATATTAAGTTTTGTAGTTGTAATAATACACTATAATGTATAAAAAAGATTTATTGTTTTACTTAAACTAAATTTGTTTTAAAATTTACTAAATGTTTAACAAAAGAAATGTTGTGTGAAATGCAAGCAATAATTATTGTTAAGCTAAATATCTAAAATGATATCAATATTATAGAAAATATCTACAGTATAAACAGGGATGTTCAATAAATTATTTAATTTTTTAATATTATATTTGCTAGCTAATGTTGCAAATTTTAAAGTATAACTTCAATACTTTGATACTATAATTTCTATAATATGTTAGTAAAATTAATTACAAATTTAATATAAATTTTTTAAAATTTAATTAGAATTTTAAAATGTTTTTAATATAAAAATTTTCAAATATGTTTATCCCTAACATACATATCAGTAAAATATTTGAAGTACTCTGTAGTTACTATATTTGCTGATAAATTCTAATCCAAAGTATTTGTAATTCTTGAAAAGGTTAGATTACAAACTTATATTTAAATTTTATAACACGTTTATTTTGCATTAATATTTATAATTTTAATTTATAAATATTTGTCTATATTTGTCTATATTTATAGTGTACTAAAACAAAATAATTAATCAAACTATAAGAACAAACACAATTTAAAAAGAAGACATTTTAATTACACTAGTTAATAGATCAGTTGCTTAGTCATTGAGGCGTTGTTTAAATAAAAAATCAAATTTAAATTATATTCAATATTATTCTAGTAATACAATTAAAATAATCAATCAAATCATTCATTGATTAAATGATTAACTCTTTGAACAATCCTTTTTAGAATTTTAGCAATTGTTTGAGTTTAGTATTTAAAATGTAATTTACATAAATGTCTAATATTTTAAAATTTTGTTTATTTTTCAAAATATCGATTAAATTTGATTGATAAATTAATTGACTTAATTTAAGCTCATTTTTAACCATAATTTTTAGATAATATTTTCGTTTGTGTAAAATTACGCCACATTTAGTGATAGCTCTAGTTTTTACTAAAAGCGTTGATTTTTTATTAGATAAAATGTGAATTTTAAAATAGAAACTTAATTGAGCTGAAAATATATGAAAATTTTCAGATTAAATAATCAGATTATGGTATTTTTAATCACACCAAATTTTAAACACCTTCAATTTTATATTTTTTGTTTGTTTTTACTTAATTTTAATTAAACAAAAAATTATTTATTATATTTTTGATTAACTTATTTACAATTTTGTTGTCGTAAATGCTTTAAAACTTTTTCTAATTTACGTAAAAATTCAATTAATTGTTTGGCAAATGAGTAAAAATAAAACAATTATTATTTTTTAATTAAAATGACCGATGCATAAAGTTAGCATTAATATTAAATGTTAGCATAATAGTTTTAATTGCAAACTAATTTTTATTTATTTTTAAACAATATCATAATTTAAAAATAAATATTATTCTTAATAATTGCAATTAGACAAAGCATTTATTTTCAAATTAAGCTTAACATATTAAATTTTAAGCAACAATTGCGCAAGTATAAACCAAACTATTGAAATTTAATAAGATCAACATACGCAAACAAACAAAAAGGTTATTAATTAACATTTAAGAAAGTAGCAAGTTGAATGTTTGCCAACAAAGCAATGATCGATAAATTAAATAAATTCAATATTAAATCAAAATATTTGTTAGAAAGTAGCGCTTGATTTCTAACCAAATGTTTAAAACGCGTCTATAAAACCATAGCATTTAATATAGATATTTGAATCGTTATTATTTGCAAAAGATGTCACAACAATTAAATAATCAATATATTGCCTCTTAATGACATTTGGCATTCATGTGTAAAACAATTTTTTTCTCATTTTTCAATTAACTAACTTATGCTTAATATAAGTGAAAATCAAATTTTTCTTTTTCTTTTCATTCATATCGAGTTCGCAATTATTAATATTTTTTTTTCATTACACATAAAACTAAAGAAGGGTTTCATAACCTATAATTAAATTGCATATTAAAAATCAAAAGACAAATATAACAAATAATTTGCGCAACAAGAAAAAAGGCTAGCTGCAATTATTTTGTGAAAGTTCATAGTACATTAAAAAAAAGCATTTTGACATTTGTAATGAATGCCATTAATAGCAATGTGTGAGCAAAAATAAAAATGCAATTATTAAGTAAATAAAAAGTAAAAATTTTATTCCAGTAATCATTTGACGCTTTTCACTATCAGTACAAACGCACACTTTTTTTGTTACTATTTTTGAAGTCATTTTTTCTTGTATTTATTGTTCGTTGAAATGAATATGCATGAAAAATAAAAATGTTATTAAATTTAAATATTGTTTTTTAAATTAGTATAGAAAAAGTCGTATTATTTGTTATTTTGTCATTAAATGTCATTTTAAAAATAGTTTTTTTGATATTTTTCACAAATTTTATTTTACTTTTTTTCTCGTACTCTATCATTAAACTAGATTATTATGAATGCAAAATTGCACTAGTCTCTCTACCTCCCTTGCTCTCTCTCTCTCCCCCCTCTCTCCTGCTCTCTTCTCTCTCTCTCTCTCTCGGTCTCTCTCTCTCTTTCTCTCGGTCTCTCTTTCGGTCTCTCTCACGGTCTCTATCTCTCTCTCTATCTTTCTCTCTCACTCACTTACTTACTCTCTTAATATAATATATTATTTTTCATAAGTTTTAAAATTTTCTTTTAATAACTTATGAATAAAAATGTGAACGAACTCTAAATCAAATCAATAAAATGGACAATTTATATCAATAAGTTTTATCATTTGTTATATATTGTGTTATTTTAAGTTTATTTAAAATTAAATAATCTATTTATACATTCCTTGTACAGTACTCTCATAAGAATAAAAATAAATTAGTTTGATAAACTTAGTTACCTAGCGCAAATTAATTCCTTAAAAAACACATTCAACTCCAATCAATAATAACTAATTAATAATTGTCTAAGCAACAAATATAATCGTGTCTAGAAAAATGAGTTTAATTTTAAAAAGCAATTATTTGAATCGTAAGATCGCATCCATGCAATTAGCAAACGTCTAAATACTCAAACAGTAAAGTATTAGCAATTGTTTTAAATGAAAAGTATTTTTGAATCCAATTTTCGAAAAATGCATTTTCTAGTCAATCGACGCATAGTTAGCGATCGAGCGCTTGAACTCTCGGCTCTCGACTCTCGGCAAACGTTAGTTAACTCTTAAACCAAAAGCCATTAGCAATGATAAGACAAAATGTTTCAAATGTTGCATAATATGCCTTTTCGTATACGAGTTGACACCTGGTCTATATTCATAAATAGAAAATTAACGGTATTTAAACTCGACTGTCGTGTAAAATCATTAGACAAAACAATTCAAAACTATTTCTTTGAAATCTTTTTCTGTAATGAAATCAACTGAAGAGTAATTAGTAATTACTTAAACTCAATATTAAGTGAATGAAGTTTTTAATTTATTTAAATTATTCTAAATAAACTGAAATATTAGAACAATATTAAGACTAAATATAAATTGATTAATTTCGAAATTATAAACTTGTGTTTTTGGCTTGTTTTGTTATAGATATTAAAATTATATGATTGCATTTAAATGTAGGCATATTAAAAATTAATGAATTATTTATATATTTTTGAAATTAGGCTTTTTATTTACATAAAATTTTTATTAATTAAGTAAACTGTTTAAAATAATAATTAGCATGATAATATTTTGCTTAAAAATTATATTCCAATAATAGCTAAATTCTATAAATATCTTAAATGTAAATTATATACTAAGATATATTTTAAAGTAAAATTGATTTTAAAAAATTGATTTAAATAAGTTAATAATAGATGGTAAGGAAGCAATCTGCTAATGCACTCTAATCACTATAATTAAGGTAAAATCCAAAAGTAAAAACTTATTGTAAAACGAGATAATAATACAATTTAAAATCAAGAAAAAGCAAACTCAAGTCACAATTGTAATTATAATTAGTATAATCTCTAAACCGCAAAACTTTGATAAAAACTGCAATTATTTATTGATTTACGCAAAGTTTGTCTCACTTTTCAATTTTCATAATTCCTATATTTTGCTATATTTTTGCATACATTGCATAGAATGTATGCAAAAAAAAGTTTTAAAACCAAGTTTAAGGACGAATAGCAACTCTAATTAAAATATAACAGTAATAGCAATCAAGGCGTGGCTGGTACCTGTGCCATGTCCAGGGAAGCTAGACATTATAAGTGCAAAAAAAGTGGCTTGAAAAAAGAGGAAAGGCATAGAATATATGGCTAAAAAAGTATATGAAAATTCACGTTTCTCTTTAAGGTAAAAGTCTATAACATTTGGAGAAATTAGTTCATTGAGCAAAGAAGGAGGTGACGACCGAATGCCACTTATATTTAAATCTGAACCATAAAACATATTTTTTTAGTTGCATTCATTAGTTTAATAAAACTACACTTCATTTGTGTGATTTGGTCTCTAATAGTCAAATGTTTTTTCATATGTGATGCCAATACAGAGCAACGAATAGTCCGAAACGTTTTAAACTTGTTATCGAAATATATATATATTTGAATAATATTTTATTTACAAATTAATAACTAAATCAAAATTAAATTAATTAAAATGAAGCTGAAATCGAAATATCTGTTAATATTGGGATTTTGCTTGTTATGTTCGGTACACGTACTGCGAGGTCAAAGTTCAAATTCAACCGCCAGCGGATTTATGTCTCAATTTAATTCTTGGATATCCAGACTTCGGGGGAATAATAACAGCAATAATAATAACAACAATAATAGCAATACTAGTGATAAGAATAAAGAATCTGAAGGTCAGCAAAGCACTAGTAATCAGCAGATGCGTCCGGTGCAGTACGCCATGCCATACCCTATGATGACCGGCATGTATAATCCGATGTCGCCCATGACTATGCCTTTCGCGCCTAGACCTCTACCATCAGCCGCATTCTTGCCATCCGCTGCTATGCCTTTTGGCTCATTAGCCGCCGGTTCGAGTATGGGTGCGAATATGGGTCCGGCACTTACTATGGGCTCTGGTATTGGCTCTGGTATGGGCTCTGGTATGGGCTCTGGTATGGGCTCCGGCATGAGCTCTGGTATGAGCTCTGGTATGGGCTCCGCTATGTCTTCAAACTTTGGTTCGCCGATGGGCTCTCCCATGAGCTCAGGTCTAAGCTCAGGCATGAGTTCAGGTCTCGGTTCTAGTTTTCCGCAATTAAGTCAATTGAATCCAATGAGACCCTCGTATTCGTCCGCTTCACAAATGATGCCGTAAGTGCTCTACCATTTATACCATTTATAATATTTGTTATAGATTTGAATATTTATTAAATATATTAATTTTTCATATATTCATATTTAACTTTATTTAATTGTATATTGAGAACATTAGCTAAAATGAAAGCAATAATTATTATTTAAATACTAGCAAATGTTAAGCGCAAAACATTAGTTTATTTTTTGTTAATTATCAGTAAAATGTTTAAAATACTATTAGTATTATATAGCGTTAATTGGCGTTTATTTTGATATATTTGTGCAAATTTTCAAAAATTAAAATTAATTATATGTTTAGAAATAAATAATTGTTTGTAAAGACAGAATTTCATCGATAACGTTTTTTTTTGTGTAAAACACGTATTCAAACTTTGATTTATTAAGCAAAGCAAAGTTGACAATTAATATTATCTAGTGTTTTTAATTTGTCAAATTGTCTTCTTCAATTACGTTGATAAGTATCTTAATTTGTATTATAATTTGCATTAATTTATCCATGTTGCAGTGGTTTAACAAATTAGCGTAAAGTTTAGACTTGCTTATGAAAATTGAGTAATTTCTAAAATGTAGATGAAGAAAAAAAAGACAATGTAGTGGTAGTTATTTTTGTAAGCTATTATTTTTTATTGCTCAATTTATTTATTATTTTTAAACTTTTATATATTGTTAAACGCTTCGTAATGTTACAATTAAAATATAATTAATTTACAACAATTAAAAATATTTTTAACTACAAGCAGTCTAGTTGTCTAGTTTAATAATTTAAGAAATAAATAAACAATAACAATAAAGTATTTTTAAAATTTAATCTTAAAATTAATGCCAAAAATACTTTTTCTAATAATATTTTGTAAAAATAATGCAATTAATTTATTTTTCCTAATTTTAAACACATATATAATTAATAAATAGATAGTAATGAATAAAATAGATATAAATCAAAAATTTTAATTAAAATATTTTGGTTTAACATATTTATTTTAAATTACTTAAGCAATTAATTATTATAAATATTTGCATAATAATTATTCTAGTAAATTTATCTTATATAATTGTATTCAAATGTAAAATATTACTGACACTAAGAACCTAATTTTAAACACATTCAAGTGCTTATTTTAGATTGCTAATTGATTTCTATCATATTTTATAAATTTAAATATAATTAAATAATTGTTGGAATTCATCACAATTTTAGTATATATCCGGCTTTTAATTACTCCGAACAAAATCTAACTCTACTAGGTCATTGCATTCGAATTAATTCAACACAACATCTCAAAAAATGAATATAATTATAAAAATAAACAAATTATACACTTAATTGTATAAATAAGTGTTTGGTCACACAAAAAAACAATTCAAATATAAATTGCAAACATTCTAATCGTAAAAAATAGAGAATTTTAATTAATTTTTTGCCAATGTGAAAATTCTTAAAAAACAATATAGAGCATGAAATTGTGAAAAATAATAAGAAAAGTTTGTTTTGTGCGAAATGTATACAAAAAAGCGCTATAAATAAATATAATACAGTATAATATTTCACATAATATTGAGCTATTAATCAAATTAAAAAAAGTTGTCTTTTGCTCTAATAATAGCGTTCATCACGAATATCACGACTCGAACCAAGACTTTCCGGGAACGGCATATAATGTGGGAAATGGGTTCGGCAGCAGTGGCTTTAGCGGTCTCAACTCAGGTAGCTATGGTGGGCACTCGGTTGGCCTTGGCGACACCGCCTATAATGGCGAGCCAGTTGAGCCCAGCAATTCAGAGGAATATTCTTCATCGTATCAAAAGAGATAAATTGCAAACAAATGTCTAATAACTGAACAAAAATAATCTTAACCCAAGAGTAAAGCCAATGAAAGTATTATTAATTACCAAATATTAGCATTTCCAAATTGACTTGTTTAAGTACATAATTTTTCGATATGAGTACATGTGATCTCTATTTTATTGTAGTTTTCAAGTCGAGTGAAATTTTTGTCGATTTACTGAAAAAACAAAACAAAATTATATAGTCTTCTGTGAAAATATTTGTTTTTGCGTTCGTATCTAATGTTAAAAATTAGTCTTAATTCTATGTTTCAGAATACTTAATATGTGCTAATCCAAGCATTCCTTTCCAAAAAAAGACTTCTGTTTTATTCTAACTTATTGTACATAAGAATATTTTTAACTGTTTTTAATAATACGCTTATCTATTATGAGGTTAACTGTCATTCTATTAGTAGTGATATAATAATTATATTCAGAAAGGATTGGGGCCTTTAATCACATTAATTTCACACAAAAACAAGTATTTCACACAAAAATAGTTTTTTCACTCTTCATAAGCGCTTTTCTCACCTTTAAGAATGACATTTTAAAAATGTAAATCTGTTTTTGATTCTTAAAAATTTTCTCATTTAGAGTTCATTATTACGATTAGAATATTGACTCTAATATAGTCTAAAATACTGTCGAAACCGAACGAAACACTGTTTATACAGTTTGCGTGAATGTGTGTCACTGTCACCGTCTCCTGACATCAAAAATTCATTTTTTTTTCTTTACTGTTGGAAAAAATGCATTTTCTCTCCACTCATAACACATAGTATTAGAATATTTTTCTTAACATATTCTCGACGGCAATGGATGACTGACTTTGTTCTTCGAGAGCAAAGACATTCGCCTAAACCATAAGACACGGCTTCAGACACAACACACGACATAACCCGTCTCTCAAATGTCGCCAAATTGTCTAAAAATAGCAATACTTTAGAAAATTTATTTTTTATTATTAATTTCTTCATATAAATAGCTTTTAATCGATTTGCGTTTAACTGCTATTTGTTTGTCTCAAACAGTTTTTGTTTTATTTTCTCTCTTTTGTCTTTGCATTTTGTAATTTTATTTTTACAAAACAAAAAATTCTCAAAAATCTAAAAATTATTTAACTTATTGTTTGGAACCGTATTGTAAATAAATAATTGTTTTGAATTTTCCCAATACAAAGCTATTCAACTTGACACAACATCTAAACTAAACTAATTGTTTGTAAATCTATTTTTTCGTTTAATTTTCTTTTTCAAAGACGACTAAATTATATTCAAAAAAAAATAATAATAAAAACTAAACTAAAGACTAATTATCTTTCATTCACTAAATTTCTAATTATTTTTAATAATCGAATTCTTGTTAATTGACTTTTTTCTGTGTCAGACGAATGCGTTTTTTAACCATTCATTCCATACATTGTCCTAATTCTGAATATTCATTCAGTTCTTCAGTTTTTTTCTTCTTCTCCAGTATTTACAGTATATACGCATATAATCGGTATTTCTAAAGGTTTGCGGAAAAAAATCATATTTTTCTAATAATACTCTTATAAAACAATTTGTGTATAATTATTGTAGTTTTTTCTAATAAATAATTATGTATTTACTGTTAAGAGGGTTTCCAAAAAACACTTTTCTTCTCTTAAACATCCATTTATCGAATGGTTTAATGACTTAAAAATACTTATTATTTGTTATTGATTTTAATAATAGTTACAAAACTAGAGTTTGGTTTTTGAAAATATAGCATTTTTCTCAATTATATTCACTGCTTGTAATCGATTAACAGAAACGCGACTTTCAATTAATGAATATTTAATGAGAAAAGTTTTTTATAGACATTTAATTGAAATAATTTTTGTTATTAATAATAGTATTAAATAAACCGAATTTTAAATATTGAATAAATCGATTAATTATAAATCTATCAAGCAAAGGGTTTTGTGTTAGCGAATAATTTGAACTTGTTTGTTCGTTAAGAAATTGTATTTTTTATAGCCCAATGTTATCCGCAATAGAAATCCTGTAATCATTTGTTTCATTACTTTTTTTGTTATTGTAGTTACACTATAATTAAGAATAAAAAACAAACAAATTTGATAAAAAATACATATTAATTAATTTTACAAGTGATGAGTATATTTGTTAATAAAATCGTAATCAAGGTAAAAATTTATAACGGGTATTCCTCAAAAGATGTAAAATTAATTAATTAAAATGCACTTATAATTTTATCTATATACCTTTGCTTTGATTAAATTTTATGTATAAAAAGTACATTTTAGTACAATTTTAATAAAATAAAAAAACTTCAAGCTACATTTACATTGAAACTTTTTTATTGAAAATTATTTTATTAGATTAAATTGAATAAATTAAAAAAACAAAGTTATTAAAATTATTGTCGTGAAAAAGCTTCTTCAGTAAATTAAAAACATAAAAAAGTTAATCTAAAATAAACAGATCATAAAAATCAAAGGAATTTTCTGAAATAACAAACGAATAAAAAAAATTCGGCAAAAATCTATTGAACAAAAAAGTGAGTTATTCCGCAAATTGTTTACAATAAATGGTGCGATTTTTTATATGTGTAATAAATATCTTTGATATCTATATGGGATCCGGATTTTACTCAATTTAAAAGAATTCAGAAATTTAAGGAAAAAATCATATATAAGGACAGAGAAGGCATAGTTTTTTTTAACAAGTGAACTTGCTTAAGTTAAATTAATATTAATACATTAGCTTTCCAAGTTTAAGTCTAAATCGAAGCAAATATGAAGAACCTGGTTATCGTAGCGGCGATTATCGTATGTCTGGTACCGGTGCTCATCGAATGCAAACTGAAATGCGTTGAAGTGCCGGACGAAGAGGAGCCGGAAAAGGCATTTGAATGTCCGCATCGTTTCGGCAACTTTGCGAACCCAAAAAGCTGCGATAATTTCTACCTTTGCGTCAACAATAACGCCAAAGTTGTCAAATGCCCAGTCCGTACTCAGTATAGCGATAAAGTACAACGATGTGTCTCGAAATGGGTCGCCAACTGTAAGACTAAATGATTGAATGGACTCTAAGTTTTAAAATGTTATATTTTTTTAATATAACACAAATTATTTACACGTTATTGAATATTTACTCAAAATTATTATATTTTTACTTAATATCATAACAATTACTTACTTATATTAATACTTAAAATGCTTATCGAAATTGGCTCAAAATAATTTATGAATATTTTTGTTTTCAATGTATTTGTCGGAAAATTATATACACAAAACAATTTTGTATTTAATTTGTTAATACATTTAATTTGTTTAATGTTTGAAGAAAATAAAATGCTTTTAATTTGATTTGAAATTACTATTGCTATTATATTAAATAATTAATAAAAGTGTTTTGTTTGTGCAAAAGATAATTTTAATAAAATAAATTTCTTTTCTGCATCTAATTACAATGTTAAATTAATTAAACCTAAATTTTGAAAACAAGATTCTAATAATTGAAATGAAACCTATATTTTTATATAGTTAATTTTAAAAATAAAACAAGAAATAATAATTACTTATTGTATTGTTAACTATAATGATTGCATAAATTGATTTGAGACGGGTGGCAACTATTCTTGTTATCTTTATATTTTAATTAATTAACTTTTATTATTAATTTTTTATAGCATCTATGTTAATTAATTTTGAAAATATCATTATGGCTTTTTAGTTTATATATACGCCCATACAGTATTTTTTAACAGCTATTCTGTAAACTAACTTACTAAAAGGTTTCAAAATATTGCATTATATACTGGTATAGTATCTTAAATATTAACTCAATTTAAAAAACTGTTTAAAGTAATGAATTGTAAATATTTGGAGAAAGATGTTCAGGGAAATGTATTAGATATTAAAATAAACACGCTTTTTTTTATTTAAGAGATCATAAGTAAAATTATTTATTAATATATTATATTTATTATAATTGGAGAATAATCCTATAATAAAAGTTTAAAGTAAACAAAAATTCCTAATGTATTACAGCATATGTCTTAAATTATAAGTAAGAATCAGTGAATTTAAACAAATTTAAAAATAATAAATCAACAAAAAATGAACAAACATTTAATTTCTTTAAATATCTTTCACTGAAGACTTTTATTATTGTTATTCAATGGTATTTCACATGACTTCATATCCTTGTCTCTACAGTTCAAATACATTATTTGTGATTTGGATTTTTGGCCTAAATTTTAATTGAAAGTAAATAACAAATTAAGATATTTATACTGTATTTAGCAAGTTGATTTCTGTGTAAACTTACGTATAATGTAAATAATCGCGAAAATAGTAAGAATAATGACTAAAATGATAGCTATAATATAGATAATTGTCCAGTCGTTTGGCTCTTCTTCATCTTCTCCTTCAAATGTCCGGTTCATTAGGTTAATAGAAGTCGTGTTTTCGGTTGTATTTATTAATTTAGTTTCACCTTCACTGCTATCAGAATTGTTTTCAAATTCAAACATTATTTCTTCAATTGGTCTAATTTCAGAATCATTTGTCTTTAGATTCACTTCAGGAGTCGACGATAAAGTAGTGACAGAAGTGGTAACAGTTGTTGGATTGGAAATAATGGCAGAAGTAGTCTCTGGAATAGTACTGGTAGTAAATGTCGATTTAAAAGTTGTTGTTGAAGTTGTTGTCGAAGTTGTTGTCAAAGTTGTTGTATGATTTGTTGTCTCAGGTGTTTCCACAAGAGATGAATTACCAAAACAATTGAGAAGTTCTTTCATATCCGACTAATTAAACAAAATATTTTATATTTAAAAAACTAATTACAAAAAAAAAATTTCTCTAACAATTAAAACATACGATTTGCTCAAAAGTAATTTTGTTGTCATCACTCCATTTGAATTCAAAGACAATATTTTTCTTATTAAACCCAAACACTCTTCCGTTGACATCAAACATACCCCGAAAGCCAATCTTCGCCACCTCTACCCACCCGTCCGACCAATTGCCGTCTTTTCCCAATTTATGAGACATTAAGTGATACTTAGAGTCACTATAAGTGGAAGTGTCAAAGACCGACACAAATAACTCATTCCTCGAACGCACAAAAACTCCCGATTCATAATATAAATCGCCGGCCAATGGCACCCAAAAGTCGCCCGAAAGTGAACCCTTACTCTGCAAACCCCACACTATATCTTCATTTGTGTCATCAAGTCTGGATAGTTGGTCAGTGCCGGTCATCCGAAACGCCAAATATCCATATCTTCGCGAATCGCTGACCGCTTCCTCTCTACGCCCGATAGCAATGACCAGATCTTTAGCTTTGTTTACAACTTCACAATATCTGTCGCTCTCTTGCGTTGAATCGCATTCATTAAAATTGATTGTGAAAGCTGTGTCCACCCAATTGAATGAGTCTGACATTCAATAGTTAATACAAATTTATATATACTGTATACACAAGTTTAAAAACTTTAAAAATGTCGTATTTTTGACTTACTTTCGCCAAAAATTGTTTTTGAAGTATACACTTGGTCATCAGTTTGAATGGTCTTCGTATCAAACTTCCAGATATAACGCGAGCCCTGGCCTACGAAAACATTTGTACCGAAATTAAACGCTTGGTATAAATCGGTAGATGAACTGCAATAGTTGGCTGAACTAATTTGAATAACGACTGGTAGGCATGTTAAGATTATTTCAATAAATAGTGACATTTTTGCCCAATTAAATAAAAAGAAACTTTATTACGTAGTCATTAAAAGCACTTGAATTTTAAAAATGGTTTAAATGAAAAAATTATTCTTTTTTTCACTTAAACGCTGAGAAATGTAATCAATTCTATTCGAGCACTGAATGAGGAAGCGATGAGTGAATCACTGTTTTAAATAAAGTAGTTATTCCGAAAATGTCATCACAAACTGAAAAACAATATACAAAGAGATGTTTAATGTTTAAACATTCAGTAATTGAGTTACCAATCGGCGTTAAAATAGTAGCAAAAAAAGAGAAGTTTTGTTGATAACAAACAATGATATAACTTGCGATTGAAGTTCAATTTCGGAAACTGTTCTTATCTTTGGTTTTCGCCCAAAGAGTTGTTGAACTTCTTGTTAAAAGTTTAATAAATTTTTCGTTTTTTGGTTGTAGTCTCGGAGAGCAAAAGAGACAGACTTTTGTTGGCTTTTATATATATATTTGAGTCTTTGGATTCACACTTTCACTCTTGAAGTGCGAGATATCTATAAATAGTGTTAACACAAAAAAATGTGATCTTTTTTTACGAATTTTCAATACGAATACCAAAAGTATATTTGAATTTCAAAATAGGATGCGATTCGTTTATCGGCAAAATTATTTTTCTTCTTGTTTTCAATCAAAAGTTTTTATTTATTTCCACACTTCGAGAGATTAAATGATAAATCCGTTTAAGCCAAATGTCACTCTTTTTTAATCGCATTCAGCGAATAATTTTCAAATTTATCTTAACTTTAGAGATGAAAAATCAGTAACAGTTTTAAAATAAATAATTATGTCATAAAATTTCAAAATTAATTCTCGAAATCAATTTCTATTTAAACTCGAATTCAGAGAACATTTGTTACTACTTTGTAGTTCAGTAAAAGAAAAAATCGAAATTCAAAAACTGTTTAAATTATACAAATTGTAAATAAATTTTAGTTTTTTAAAAACTATTTTTCTTTAGTGTTTGACTGATTTATTCAATACACAAATCATTTATTCATAATATTGTAATTATTTTCGTCGTTTGTAAACAAATTTCATATTTTTTATTACTTTTTTTTCCTTTTGAATTCCTCCGGAGTTTGAGTCGTGTGAGACGTCTTTGGCTAACCTTTACATCATTTCTTATTTTAAGCACTTATTCCCTTGAGATTAGACAAGTATTTAATACTAAACTTTTTATACAAGCACAATTTTTAAATTAGTTATTTAAATATTATTATGGATAGCAAACAAAAACAAATAATAAAATTTAAACTTGATTTCAAATATACAACAATTACTGTATTACACATATTGTCGGAAATGAATATAAAAATAAATTCTTGACAGAACTCCAACAGCAGATGAGCGAAACGTTTTGTTTTGGGCTTAAACTCAACTTAACTTCAGTTGTGATGTTAATTCATAAAACATTAAAAATTTTTCTGACAATTCGAATCAAATATTGCAGAAAAAATATGTTATAATGCTTTTTGCAGTTATGAAACATCATTAGAATAGTAATAAAATATATTGATCTAACATGGCTATATGCTTTCTAGACTGAACTTTAACATACTTTCATTTAATAGAGAGTAAAATATTCATTATTCTTATTTGCATTTAACTGCACTTAAACATGAAAATTAAATTAGTTCAAAAACAAAATATCGGTTTTTTTTTAATGTTCAAGTACATTGAATTAGTTGCAAACATTTTCTTTAAAATGTAAATAGATGATTTATTTACTGGTCTAAATTTTAAAACTTTTTGTTGTTGTTATAGTTTTGCCGCTAACTACTCAATCATTAAATGAAAAATGAGTTAGACTTTTGAGAATGTTGATACAGTCGAATCTCTTAATTGTAAACTTCTCTATAGTGTATATCTCTTTATAGTATACATTAATTAATTATTTGAAGGATTCTATATTTAACTAATATAAAGAACTCTCCTTTGATTAGACTTTTGTATTGTGTGTATTTTTATTTAATGAACTAAATGTATTTGTATTTAAACAATAAATTAGCAAACAGTAGTGAACAATAGTAAAAATGTTAACCAAAACACATTAATTAAAGCAATAAAAATAGTTAATTATAAATATCTATTTTTAAAGTTTTTATAGAAATAGCAATAATGCGTGTTTTTAAAAATTAAACCAAATTGATTAATTAAAAAACAAAACATAATTATTCATTATTAAAATATTCAAAACAATTCAAAGTTTACAATATTCTAAAAGATATTTATAAAGCAATTAATTATTCAAACTGATTAATGACTGAATTAAATAAAATTAGCGATAAAACTTTTAAATTACATTATACTAAATCTAAGCAATTAAAAATTACTAAAAGTCTTTTTTAATATATATAAAATATACCGTGTCACCTCACATTTTTTACGTGTATTTATAAAGTAAATTATGTCATTTTTCCAAAATTTGGTCCAAAGTCTTTATATACGATACATATACTCATTTGGTGAGAGTAACTCCAAATTTAAAAATTGACTTAAACTGTTTTAAATCATAAGATATAATTTATTGAATAAGTTTGTAAAACTTTTCTTCTAATTTTGACTCAAAATATCAAAATAATTTGATATTTTTGTTTATTTTTATTAATTTCTTCTAATTTTTCAAAACAACTACAGTAGTTATATTTTAATGAATACAATTTTCTTAACAATTTAATTAAACTATCATTAGTTTTTAAAAATATTTTTAGACTTATTTCAAATATAAATAATTTATATATATGTGGTGAGCAGAGCTGAGTCAATTATGAAACTAACAAGTTTAGATTAGATTAGATTAAAATATGAATAAGTGTTTGAATGAGTGAATGAATGACTATGTGAGTGAATGAGTGAGAATTGAATGAATGACTATTTAATTAAATGATTAACTGATTGAATGAATGACTATTGAAATAAATACTAATTATAAATAAATGAATGAAAGACTATATAAGACAAGTAATACATAAAATCAATGTGCAGTCAGTAGTCCAATACATAGAGAGAGTGCACATCTCCTGTGAGACCGAAAGGTCTCACATATTAATTGTATTTATATTTTATGTTTAATGCAATTCAATTAATAATAAATAAAT
>JAQFXP010001697.1:0-18040 GCA_034693685.1 Belba bartosi
TTAAGTTAAGTTAAGACTCTGCCGGGGGTTCTAATTGGGAGGATATGGCTATTTTGCACCGAAAACCAAACTTGCTGTTTATGATCTGACTCAAAGTGAAGTCCTTTTAAAGTCGATACCTATGCCTTCAGTAATGTAATCGAGTAGTTCTTTAAACTCGAGCTCAGGATTTTGTATTTGGCTTTTAATAGAGACCAAAGGTAGCGCTAATATATTTTGTACTATTTTGCGTTGTTTTTCTTTATTTTTTTTTGTATATATAATATAATTTTTTCAAAATATTGTTTAAATAAATACATTTTGCAAAAATCTAGCGATTGCATCAAAATGTAAATAAATTTCTGTGCATTTATTTGATTAAATTTTATAAAAGTTTTTTTTATAAATATTTTCTATGTTTGAATTTTAAAAAATATATAAATATATAATACTGTACTTGCATAAATATTTACATTCAATCCAATAACACTTTTTAGTTTTGTAAATTAAAGCACAGTATTATTATTCTTTTACTTAAAATTACGTAATTAAACTAGAATAATTTGTTTAATAACATTACATTAACAAATATCAAAACTTAAAATACTTTAATTTTTATCAATTTGTTAGATCTAGTATAAAATTAATTATTTTAATTAAACAAAACTTTACATTAAATGTATTAAATTCAAGAATTTAGAAAAGAAGGGTAGTCAAAAATTTTATTGATTTAAAAAATATGTATTTATTTTCTGCTTCCAGTTGGTCCAGCAAATTTTTTAGAAAAAATTAGGTAATTTTATTAATTGCAGTTAAATTGACTTAATTGCAAACAGAATTAAATTGTTTTATTATTAATTTTATATCATAGATTTGTTTTTTAATTTAAACAATTAAATGGCGAGGAGCAGCAAATTTGAATTTATTTTATTTATTATATTTTATAAGTTAACTTATAATTATAGTCTCAAGAAATAAGCGTTTTATTCTCATTTTAAAATGTAGAAGTTCTTCAATTCTGGCTAGATCCTATTAACGCAAAAAAAATTTACGATTATGGAATTATGGGACGGACATATTGTATATTAAGAATTTTAAAACCATTTTAACTGGTTATTTTGTAGAATAATAAAATTTAAAAAAACTAGCATGGTTACAAAAAATGTAAGGGATACAATTTGTTAAAATTTAAAAATAATTAAATACACGTATTTTTGTTTTTAAAGATATTGAGCTAGAACAATTTTACTAGTACTACAAACTTTAAAATGCAATATTTGTTTTGCATACAGTTTAAATATGCTTGGTTGTTTTAAATTTAAAAAAAAATTTTATTAATAGTTTTAGATATTAATGTTAGTTGTAATATTAAACACATGCAAATTATTTTACATGAACATTTTTAAAATAAAAATTATTTTTCTGTTAAAAAAATTCTAACTCAAATACAACTAATTTTATGTATTGTAAATATAAAACTGCTTTTATTTTTAAAATGTTTCTGGTAAATAGTTTTTACATATTTAATATTATAACTAACATTAATATGTATTATAAATTATTAATTACAATTTTTTTTATTTAAAACAACCAAGAATATATAATTTGTGTGTAAAACAAATATTGCATTTTTAAGTTTGTGGTACTAGTAAAATTGTTTTAAGTTAAAATTTTTAAAAACAAAAATTTATGTATCTGATCATTTTGTTAATTTAAAAAAATTGTATCGCTAAAATTTTTTGCAAATATGCTAGTTTTTTCTAAGAAAATTTTACGATGATACAAAATAAACAGTTAAAATTTTAAAAATTCTTAATATACAATATGTTCGTCCCATAATTCCATAGTTGCAAAATTTTTTTAATTTACTAGGATCAAGCCACTTCAAATAAATCAAATAAAACCATAAAAATTAATTTTGGCAAAGATTGTATGTGACCAAAAGCGATATAGTTGAAATAGTAGCACTCCGGAACATTTGCTATGTATCATTCAAAATTAATTGTTAATTAGCTATTGCTTTGCAATTTAAAGCTAAAACTAAAAAGTAAATATCCAATAATAAATAAACAACACTGCTGATATTTTTAAAAAAATAAATTTATGGTAAAATAAAGTAATAATAAGTATATACCTTTAAACTTTATGGTTATTAAAATATTTAATAAAATTAATTTTCTTAATAATAATTTTAAAAATAAAGAAAAAATATTTATCAATTATTATTTTTATTTTATTTTACAATCAATTTAGCATGCATGTAACGGTGACTCCGGATTGCCCTAAAACGTTAGGGACTTAGTGTACGCGTTGCTACCACTGGGGGTGTGTAGCACAAAGAGGGGTACAGTAAAGTTGATGTACCGATACCTTTACTTGCGTTGCGATATGATGGCCAGTAAACCGACGTTAATAATAATTGTCTTACGACTCGATTCCTTAAGAATACTTTTATCTTTAAAGACTCTACATTAATTCAAATAACAATTATAATTATATCAAACTCAAAATTTAGAAGTACGCAATATATAATTTACAACCGTCGCCAAAACTATCTTTATAGCTAAAAACGAAATAACTGAATGATCCTTGATTATTTTATCATAATTTTTTTTATTGCAACTATGGAATTTCTTGACCGATCTGCTATAAAATTATTTTTGAATAATACCAGCTAGGTAATTTAAAAAAATTAAAATGTGTTTTGAGTTAACTACAAAGATTTAAAAAATTTTAAAATATACAAATTATTTAATCCTTAAAATCATTGTTAACATCTATTATTGTTTCTTGAAATCTTAGCAAGTTACAATTTGTCACTACTTTAAACTTTTAAAACCCAAGAAAATTAAATTAAAATTTTTTTTTATAAATTAATTAAAACTAATAATTAATTTTTATTACATTATAGTTCAATGTAACTGTATAGAATATTTTAAAAGTAAAAATAAATATAGATAATTGTCCCTTTAATTACCCTCGTTAAAAATAACTTTATATCTTAAAATGTAATAAATCAAATATCCTTGATTATTTTACAATAAAATATTTTTTAATAATTATAATATTTTATTGCAAATCTAATGTAAAAATATTTTTTCAAAAATATTAATTTATAAATTATAATTTTGTTTTTTGAATCAATTAACAAATAATTAAAAAATTTTACATTAAAAACTATTGTTTACATTTATTTTTATTTTTAAAATATTCTATATTGTTACATTTAACTATAATTATAAATAGAAATTAAATATTAGTTTTAATTAATTAATTTATTTTAAAAATTTTTAATTTAATTTTCTTGGTTTTTAAAAGTTTAAAGTAGTGACAAATTGTAACTTGTTAAGATTTTAAAAAACAAAAATAAATGTCAACAATTATTTTGAGCAATAAATAATTTGTATATTTAAAATTTTTAAAATCTTAATAGTTAACTCAAAACACATTTTAATTTTTTAAAAATTACCTAGTTGGTATTATTCAAAAATATTTTTATGGTAAATCGGTCACGAAATTCCATAGTTGCAATAAAAAAATTATTATAAAATAATCAAGAATTATTTAGTTATTTCGTTTTTAGCTATAAAGATAGTTTTGGCAACGGCTGTATGTGGTCACTATGAATAACCAACTGTTTTGTTCTTCAATTAGAACTCAACTAGTTTAGGTTTACATTACTGAGCGGCACAACCTAAATCTTGATGTTTTAAACATGAGTTTGCGTTATAATAGTTTAAATATTATATTTAAAACGTACAAATTTATCGTACTTGCGCCATTAGCTTAGACCAGGAACTAATTCAAATTAAACTAGTTAATAGAAAATGGTCGCGTTCCATTGGTAATCTAATAGATATTCAAACAAGTTAAAAACAATGATTATCGTCGCGTACTTTATAATTATTAATACTATAATTTTATACAGTATTTTGAATGAGTAATAAACTATACGACAAAATAGTTTACAATTAATAGTAATCTTAGCACTAATTACGCTATCATTGATAGTCGCAAATAATAGAATAAACTTTATATAAAAAAATTATGATTTGATTGACATGTCAGCTCTTGACACGATTAACCACTTCATGCATAAAGCATACCAGCAATGTTACATAATTAGTATTAAATATTTACTTTTAAATTTAAGTTTTAAATTGCAAAGCAACAGCTAATTAACTTTTAATTTTGTATGATACATAGCAAATTTCCCGGAGTGCCATTATGTCAACTACATTGTTTTTGGTCACATACATATGAAACTGACTGTAGTACTGTCGAATATTGTAATGTTTTTATTTTTAACATTACTATTTCGATATTACTATTTTTAATGTTACTATTTCAACATCACTATTTTTGACATTACTATATTTGATATTATTGTTTTCGACATTACTATTTTTGACATTATTCTTTTTGACATTTTCAAAATTACTATATTTGACATTACTATTTTTAATATTACCGTAATATTTTTTACATTATTATTTTTAAAATTACTATTTTTGACATTAATATATTTGATATTACTATTTTCTTTATTAAATTTACTACAAATTTTCGTCTAAAAAGTGATCATCACCACAAAAAATCTATTTTTCACATGCATATTTATATTCAATCATTTGTGGACAGCCAGGAGACAATTTCACGTGATATATCCCACATTATATATGGCAATTTAACGTTAACTACCATCAAAATAAATTAATTTTAAAATTCATTAAGATAAGTTGCAACAATTTAAAATTCCTTTTTGTATGCCATGCTTTCCATCATGTCATAGTGGCAAAAAAATAACTTATATTTGGCTGAGCATGTTTGAATAAATTAATTATAGGCTATGGAGTTAATTTTAACGACGAACGTATGTGAAGTATTACGGTAAATATATTATTAATTCAAAATAAAAATTTTCTTTGTTTACAAAAAAGCATTATTTTAATATTTATTTGTAAAAATAGTAATTAGCTTTGTGTTAAACTGAAAATTAATTAAGACGTAATTTATGTGTAATTACAAATAAATTTAAATTTGATTCTAGTTATAATTTAAGAGAATGATTATTGGTCTATTAATTTGTGTAATAAATTTAATTATTTAATTACTATAAGATATCGACCTCAGAACTAGCGAGTGTCTGAAAACGTTTTGGACATTTGTGTTAAAACTCGTATATAATAAATCAATTAATTCAAATTAAATATTTGCAAAAAGTTTTAAATCTTCCAAATGTTCCTCAATTCAGACCAATTGAAACATAATGAGTGCATTAAAAGATAAACATTTGCTCATATGGCTGTACAATCAAATAAAAGCAAATAAATTAAAAGGAAAATTTTATTTGTTTGTAAAATTTCGGAAAATATTGGTCAAACGCCTGACTTGAAAAGTGCGGACAATATCCCTTATAGCGGCAAAAAGAGGCTTTTATTATTTATTAATTAAATTTTATTTAGGGCTAAAATTTTGCTTTATTAGTAAAAAAATATTTGGCAAAATTCATTGGTAAATCAGTAAAATGATAAATATAATTAAATAACGTTAGTTTAGAATCTAACAAATAAGTTGTATCATTTATAAATTAGAATTAAATGTATAAAGATCAAAGATTCAGAAGGGGGATCAGCCAAAAACCCCCTTTGATTTTAAAAATTGGGATTTATTCCTCCTCCTAGCATCTGGTCCGCAAAAAGGTACCCCCCTCGACTTTTTGACCAAAATTAGCTAATTTTTCCTAAATTGGTGCTAAATCCGGTTTAAATTTAGTTAATTTAACTAAATTTAGTTTAAATCCAGTTAAATTAGGCAAAATTTCATCATAAATATATAGGTTTTTTGAGCGTTTTTGGAAAACTCCCCCACCTGATTTCCCCCTAGGTTTTTGGCCAAAATTTTGACAAAAATCTCTCCCCTGATTCCCTCTGGATCGGCCAACTTTCTCGATCTCTGATTTATGATAAAATTTTATCTAATTTAATTAAATTTAAACCGGATTTAGCACCAATTTAGAAAAAATATCTTAATTTTGGTCAAAAACCGAAATTTTCCGTCCGCCAAAAAATTATGGATGGTGCCTTTTTTTGAACCAAATGCTAGGGGAGGGGATAATCCCAATTTTTCAAAATCAGAGGAGATTTTTGGCTGATCCCCCCCTTCACGATCTCTTTTATACAAGTTACACGGTCTATTAAATGTGAATAAAGAAATAATAAAAATTAAACTGTTATCTGTTAATGTCAAACCAACAATTTCAAGATTTGCTTGCTAGATTTTACATATGTTTATAATTTATACAATAATATTGATTTATCTGACGATTTAAATATAAATTATTGTAAATTCAAATTATTATTTAATGTGTGCTCTCAAGAAATTTGTTTTTAATGTTTATTTAATTAAATACATAATGCATTTTATAATTAAACTAGAAACAATTTAATTAATAATATTTTCAACTTTGTTTAATATTTAAAATAATTGTATTTTAAGATCAGGTTTTTGTTGAACATGTTGAATTTAAAAAATAAAACTTTTATTATTGCAACAAATCATGTAAATAAATTAATTTTTAATAATTTAATGTAAAATACTATTTATTTACAGATTCCACCTTACGTATTTTTAAAAACAAATCAAATAGAATTTAAATTTGGTTTTGAAGTAAATTTACTAAAAACAATCAGTAACATATTTAATTTTACTTTTAACTTAATTAATTGTAATGGATTATTTCATTATAATACAACTAATACTTCTGTTCAAGGAATTCTAGGAAAAGTTGTCACCAAGGTAAATAAACATTTATCAAACCCATAAATTAAAAGTTGAACAAAATATTTTTTGAAATTAAATATAAAAACAATAAATTGAATAAATATTTAAATCGTTATGAATGCGCAATTCATAAATTGTTTTAAAATTAATCAATGTAATTTAATAGTTTTTGCCAAATGCGTTATGTCAAAATTTAATATGTTATATCTTTAATTATGTGTTAGAATTGTGCTATTTTAGTTATGAGAATATTCCGGAATTAGGTGCTGATCAGCAAACATGTACAATTATTATGTAATTTTTTTTTAATTATAACTTTTTATGTATTTTTAATAGATATTGTTATTTGTCAAAAAATGCAATTTTATTAAATATAACAAAATCTAAATTATATAACAAAATAGTAAAGCAGTAAAAATTTTTAAAATTAAGATTTAGATTATATTGTATTATAAAAACAAATAATAAATTTAGCTAAAAATTAAAAACATAAATTATTTACTTATATAATATTATTATTAATATAATCTTACTTTAAAATCTAGAAAGCTGATCTTGGTATTGCTGGTTTAACATTAACAGATAACAGGTTTAAATATGTATCATTTCTTTATCCGCATTTAATAGACCAAGTAACTTTTACATCACCTAAACCACAAATATTAAATTTTATTAATTTGTTTGAAGCATTTGATGTTTTTAGCTGGTTATTAATTTTTATATCAATATTTGCTCTAACATTAAATTTAAGCTTGATTAATCAGTTTAAAAATCCAACACGCAGTTTAAATATTAAATGGAATTTAATATCAGTTTTATTTCGACAACATCTTAATTTATGCTTAACTAAATTGTTTGCAAATAAAATTTTACTAAGCACCTGGCTACTGATTTGTGTTGTGTTAACTTCATGTTATGGCGGATGCATTTATTCACTGATGACTGTACCAAATGAGTATAAGATTGAAACATTAAATAAATTGATCAAGGCACAAAATACTGGAAAAATTACAATTATTTTAACTAATGGTGGAAATAAGTATAATTTATTTAATGTAATTATTTAAAATTTAAATTTAAAAGCTAAATTTAAAACTATTTTTTAAAAAATTTATTTTTATTAGAATAGAAAAACAAAATTTTATGAAAACCTAGGTAAACGTGCAATTACCATAAACAGCAATCCGTTTGAAATGCTTAGAGATTCAAAATTACCAATGTCATATCTTAGTTCTCGTAGTTATTTAATTTATAATTTTAAATATTATAAAATTAAAAACAATTATATTCCGCCACTTAATGATCAAACTTTGCTTTTATTGGAATTAAATGCAATTGCAGTTCAAAAAGATTTTCAATATAAAGAGCAATTTAATCAAATGTAAACATATTTATAACTTGATTTAAATTTAAATAATTTTAAAATTATTTATTTAGCATTATACGCATAAATCAAGCTGGACTAATCAAGCACTGGATTAAAAAGTTTTATGTTAAATATTTTAAAAATAATGGTAACAGGCTTGAAAGCTTTAATTTTAATTGGAAAAAAATTAAACCAATTCAATTTTATCAAATTAAAAGTACTTATTGTATATATTTTTATATTAATTTGTTTGCATTTATTGTTTTATTTATTGAATTATTAAAATTAAATATAAATAAATTACATTTAATTGTTTTATAAGTAAATTATTTGTTCTTTTTCAATTAAATAAATAAACTTAAATAAAAGTTTGCTGTATTTTGTAACTATAACTTAAACTTGTTAAATTTATTTATTTAAAAATTTAATAATCTTAATGTATTAAAAATTATAATAAAAATATTAAATTAATATTTTTTTATATTTAATATTTTGTTAAAAACTTTTAATAAAATTGCTAAATAACAATTATTTAAAAATATTTATTTAATAAAATAAACAAAAAGCAATTTATATTATTAAAATAAGAAACCAATTAAATAAATTTACTTTACAGATTTATAATAAAAAATATTTATATTTTAAGATAATATAAATAATATAAATAAGTAATAAAAAAGTTACTTAAAATGTTAAATTTAAACAATCAAAGTTTAATTATTGCTACAAATCATGTAAATTATTTAAATTAAACTTACTTAAACTAAAATTTTATTTATATTTAGCATCCACCATACATATTTTTAGAAGAAGATCCAAAAACAAATCAAGTACAGTTTAAATATGGCTTAGAAGTTGAAATTATAAAAGCAATCAGCTATATATTTAATTTTTCCTATACACTTCTTGATTGTAATGACATATATGAAAATATAACAATTAATGGAAAAGTTAAAGGAATTATTGGTAAAGTTGCTACTGGGGTAATTTTTTATTTATTTATTAAAGTTTTATTTTAAAAACTATCCATATTTACTATTTAACTAATTACTTATAAACATATAAACAAATAAAAATTTAATTATTTTTAAAGTTTAATTTTTTTTTCAATAGTATATAAGTTTAGATGCCAAGCACGCTTTTTATTTCCACATTCTCCTTTTGCGAATGATTTTTATGTTTAAATTTTTTACAATTTGTATGTTTTTAAAATTAAATTGAGTTAAATTGCATATTTAATCAAAAAAACATTCATAACTTAATTATTTGCAACAAATATTTTTTAGACAAATAACGTTATTATTTATTATTTCTCTTGTTTTGCATATTTTAAGTTAACTTTTATAGTCAACTATTAGTTTATTAGTTTTGTTTGTCTTTGAAATTAGTTATATCTTTTTCTCGGTTTTGCCCCCCCCCCCTCCTCCAAATTGTTCCGTGTAAACTCTATATCCCAATTCCCATAATAAACTCTTAAATTTTTAACAAATAATTTGTTATATATTTGCCAGTATTTATTTGTTGACAATAATAATTTAATTTGAAATAATTTTATATTTTTACCTTTAATTGTTTAAAACAAATATTATTTTTAGAAAGCTAATTTAGGCATTGGATATCTGACAGTAACAGATAAAAGATCTAAAATTATAACATTTCTATATCCACATATTATTGACCGAGTTACATTTACATCACCCATGCCACAAATATTAACATTTGTAAATCTGTTTAAAACATTTGACTTATATATTTGGGCTTTAATTCTATTGTCAATTATCATATTAATATTAAATCTAAGTTTTATTAATAAAATTAAATATAAAACATTTAAGTCAAATAACATTTGGAATTTAATAACAATTTTATTTCGACAACAATTAAAGCTAAGTTTAGCTAAATCAGTAGTTAATAAGATTCTACTAAGCACCTGGCTACTAATTTGTGTCGTATTAACCTCTTGTTATGGCGGAGGCATATATTCACTGATGACTGTACCAAATGAGTATAGAATTGATACTTATGACAAACTGATCATGGCACAAAGTCGAGATGAAATTAAGACTATTGTTAACAATGGTGGAAATAGATATAATTTATTTAATGTAAAATTGTCTTTAATTAATTTTTATAACATATTGTTAAATAAATTTTTAAATGCAAAATAATTTAAATATAAAATATTTTTTTATTTTAAATATTTAGAACAAAAACTCCAAATTATATCAAGAGCTTGGTAAAAAAACAATTATGGTAAACAATCATTATGGATTTCAAATTTTTTCTAAATCAAAATCACCAATGTCATATTTGTCAACCCGCAATTATTTGATTTTTAAGTTTCAAGCTCATAATATCCATAACAATTATATTCCGCCACTTAATGAAAAAACTTTCCTTTCATTGGAATTGAATGCAATTGTAGTGCAAAAGAACTTTCAATATAAACACGAATTTAATCTAATGTAATTAAATTAGCAGTTTAAATTGTAAAAATATAAATATTAAAATTTTTATTTTATTTAGAATATTGAATATAAACCAAGCTGGATTAATTGGTTATTGGTTTAAAAATTTATATATAAAATATTTCAAAAAAGATATAAGCGAGTTTGGTGGCTATCCTTCAAATTATACACTCAAAGCAATCAATTCAAATCAAATGAAAAGCACTTATTGTTTCTATTTTTGTTTTAATTTATTTGCATTAATTGTCTTTTTTATAGAACTGTACAATTTTAAACTTAACAATACAAAACAAAAATATCTCGTTATTAATAAATTAATTGTAAACAAGAATATAAAGTAATCTTTGCGTGTACAGTAGAATTATTAAAAATCAATAATATTTCTAATATAGCAATTTTTTTTAAATAATTAATATATTTTTGGATTACGACATTCTTTTCAGAACTTATTAATTTATATCATGTTAACTACATTTAAATTAAAACAATAATTTGTTGGTTTGGAAACAAGTGTAAAAATATTGTAAAATCTAAAACGAAAGTCAATTAGAAAACACTGTTCGAGGAGTTATGTCAGTTTATAGCTATGACGGAAAAGTCGTGGCATTTATGCCAATAATTAAAGACATTGGTGATTAACTGTTAAAAGATTGACCTAGAAAGTTTTTCTATATAATAATAATTTTTATAAATACTGTAAATATTAATGGAAACTCTTTTGAAATTTGTTTACTTGAATAAAATTAAAATTTGTTTACAATTCGTATTAAAATTTAATTTATAATTAAACTAAAAATAATTTGAATCATATATAAATGTTAATATGTTTTTAAATGTTATTGTATTTAATTTTAAAAAATATATTATGATTAAATAAATTAATAAAGATTATATTACACGTAGTTCTCACATAATTAAAATTATAACTAGTTCAGGGATCGAGAAGGACGGCCGATCCAGAAGGATCAGGGGAGAAATATTTCCAAAAACGCTAAAAACCTATATATTTATAATGAAATTTTTGCTTAGTTTAGCTGAATTTAAGCTAGATTTAACTAAATTAAGTAAAATTAACTGGATTTAAATCGGATTTAACCCAAATTTAGGGGTAATTTCCTAATTTTGCCCGAAAAAACCAAAAAATTTGCCAAAAAGTCGAAAGGGGTATCTTTTCGCGGACCAAATGCTAGTGGGGGGGGAGGGTAAATTCAAAATTTTAAAATCAAAGGGGAAATTTTGCCTAATCCCCCTTCACAATCCCTGAACTAGTTATAAAAATGAAACATTTGCTATATAATGTTTTAGCGCTTTAAAACTATAAATAATGTTTAATACTTTCCATTCAAAATGATAATTTGCGCTTGTATGGTTCCGAGTAAATGTATGCGCTTACAATTTCTTAAAAAAACCATTAATTCATTTGAGTTTTATGGCCAAAATAAAAAAAAATACTACTAAATAGGTTTTAAATCGAGTTTAAATCCAGTTAATTTGAATTAAATTGCGTTATAATTATGTCATTAAAAAATGGTTTAAAATAAACTCGTTTTCTGATTCCACTAAATCGCCAATCTTCTCAATTTTTAATTAACACTTACTAAATATAATAATATTTGAATTAAAATAAATTAAAACAATATAGAGTAACATTTAAAATAATTATAGAACTAATAGTTATAAAACAATAAACAAGTAATCATTAGTAGAGCGTACATCTGACCACATTAAGCTTGATTATTTTTTGACATTTCGACTATTTTCAAAAACAAAAGTGAAAGCATTGATATGATCTGTAATTAAATAATAATAAGAAATAAATTTAAGTTTTTTTTATTTAATCCTCACTTCATAGCATTGAAAGTAATTAACTGTAAATAACTTCCAAACAGTAAATCCAACCCTTTTCTCACCAACTCTTCCGATTAATGACTGCAACTAAATATAAAAATTAATTAATTAATAATTTATAAAATATGAAATAATAATCAGACCTTTAATTTATTCGATAAGTTAATTTTCGGCCGATTTATAGCAATTTTTTTGACTTTAACTACAGAACAGAAAAGCATTAATCGATTCAATAGTTTATAGGAATTATTGGCCGAATAGTTGACCGAAGAAGCCGTGAATATAACGAATAAGAAGATTGAAGTCAGAAATACAGCGATATATATGTATAAGAATTTGATTATTATTGGTAATGAATGAAATATTACACTGTACCAAATTAATAAAGCCACAGTGCCAAAATTTACCCAAAAATTCAATAAAAATTTGGAAAATATTTTCTTATTATAATCATTGATTTCTGAATAGATTGTATCAAAAGTACGTAAAATATATCCAATATTTTTTACGGCATTTCTTTCATTGATTATTAATAAAATATTTTTATCAATTGATTTAATTTTTAATTTTAAATAACAACAAACTAAATAAAAATAAATAATTTGATTAAACATTATGTTATAGCTATAATAAGCGGATAACACAAACATAAAAAAATTATAACTTCCAAAAATAATTACATTTCTTAGCGAATACTTTAGTGTAAATGATGTGAAAAGAATTAAAAAATGAATCAAGGGTATTACCGTATCTAAGTTTAATCTAGCTAATCGAAACAATATACGTGTTTTACGAATTAGAGACAATACGTGGTTTTCATCTTCGAGATTAACACTGATCGGCGAACGCAAACCCGACATCATTTCAAACACTTTAAGAAATGTGGGTTTTATACCATTTATATAATTATAGTTATATATTAATAATGAAATTGTAGCCAACAATACAAATAGAAAATATGCAAAGTTTATATATATTCTCATTTTATTAAAATTATTAATATCTCCGAAAATCATTAAAATATCTAAATCTTCGTCAGAAACACATAAAACGACTAAAATCTTAATTAAAGTAATTATTTCAAAAATTAATACAAAAATCGGTTTATGTATGAAATTTCTGCTTTGGTTTACATTTGTATTGTTTTGAAGACATAAACCAATTCTATATAAATGATTGTCAACTGATTTGATTATCAGATTTTGTGGCAATAATTTTATTGGATCAAAATGTTTCATTTTAAATTTATTAATTTTTTTCCAAACAGTTGTATTTTATAAATTTTAACTTTGTAACAAATTATAAAATAAATTTTTTTTAATAGTACAGAAGTAATAAAAAATAAAATTTTAATGCAGTAAAAAATATTAATCTTAAAATGCACAATTTATTAATAAATATTATTTCTAGCAATAAATTTTACAATATTATGAAATAATTATGTTTACCAATTGAAATAGTAAAACAAACAAAATTAATGTTTTATAAAAATAAATTAATCATGTTTATTATTAGAAATAATATTGTTTTATTTTTAAAAAATATATTAAATTTTTATTTTTTCAATTTATTATAATATTATTATTATTACTGACTTTTAACATTTTATTTTATTTCTAACAAGTACAAATACCCGCAGTCTTTATATCTTTCTCATCTACTTTTCAAAATTATTTATATTATTTTTGTCTAACTGTGTTTATAGGGAGTTTGGTTTTAACTTTTATGCAAGATTGAAAAGGTCGGCAGATCCAGGAAGATCAGGAAAGGGACCTCCTCCAAAATTTTAGCTAAAAACCTAGGGTATCAAAGGAGGTACTTTTTCCAAAAACGCTAAAAACCCATATATTTATAATAAAATTTTACCTAATTTAACTGGATTTAAACCGGATTTAGCACAAATTTGGGAAAAATCCTTCGGCTGCCGGTAAAACCTAGAAGGGGTACCTTTTCGCAAACCAGATGCTAGGAAGGGGGATAAATCTAAATTTTCAAAATCAAGGACTCTTTACGAAGCCTACTTTTATGCATAATAAATTGAGGATTTTATAGAAATAAGTAGTAAATTACTTTTTATTTGACTGAAATTTTATTTATATAATTTCTATTGTTTGTTAACTTTGTTTTTAGTTATTTTTAATCATTTTTACCATGCCAATTAAACGTGAAAACAATATTACAATCATAAAATTCTTCAAACATCCCTATTAAAGGTTAAAATTTTAATTTTGTTTAATTCATAAATAGATTTTTAATTTTGTCAAATGTTTTAAAAATAATAATGAGATTTCTTAAGACCTTAAATAGTAAAAATATACTCATAGTAAGAAGTTATTTTTTTGTATATTTTTGTTAATCAATTTGAGTTTACTGTCTACTAAAAAAATCATTATTATTCTATTGCTAATTATTAATTATTAGTAATTAATCAACACTTTAATAAATAAATTTAATCAAAAGCAGTTTAAATATATATTTTCTATAAAGTTGAATTACATATGAAACCAACCAAACACTTTTTAAAAGTTAGTTTTCAGATATTCGAAATATGCTTGTTGGAAATCGTTACAATTGTTATATTTGTGTTTTATATAATTCGATAGTTTTATAAATCAGTCAATATTGCTTTAAACAAAGAGTCCAATTCTGAGAATTCATTCTTTATAACCGATATTTGTTATAAATGTTTTAAACTATAATATAAAACACTTAAAAATTATTATATTAAATATTTAAATTAAATATATTATTCAGTTTTTGAAAATTTAATAAAAAAAACATTAGTTTTTATTATTTAATTTTAAAATTATTTTATTTTTAGTCATTAAAATTAATAAACTTTTAGGTAAAATAAATCAAACTTAAAAATGAAGAAAACAATTAAAACAGAAATTATGTTTTGATTTGTGTTAAGAAATAAACAGTCAGTCAATGCAATTGTAGTCGAAGTGTAAATTGTAATATAATTATATTTTCGACATTTCTATTATTTTTAGAAACAACAGCGAAAGCATTGATAGAATCTGTAAATTAAATAATAATTACTAATAAATAATATAAATATAATTTACGTCTCACTTCATAACACTTAAAGTAGTTAACAGTAAATAACTTCCAAACAGTAAATCCAACCCTTTTCTCACCAACTCTTCCGATCAATGATTGTAACTATTGATAAAAATTAATTAATAAGTTATAAAATATGAAATAATAATCAAACCTTTAATTTATTCGATAATTTAATCTTTGGCCGATTTATAACAATTTCGTTAACATTAACTACAGAATAGAAAAGCATTAATCGATTCAATAGTTTATAGGAATTATTGGCCGAATAGTTGACCGAAGAAGCCGTGAATATAACGGATAAAAAGATAATAATCAGAAATATCGCAAAATAAATAAACAATAATTTTAATATTAGCGGAACTGATAGAAAAATAATTATAAAAAATGAAAATGTTGTTATTGACCCAAAAGTAAGCCAAAAATTTAGTAAATATTTTGAGAATATATTCGTATTGTAATCATTGATCTCTGAATAAATTGCATTCAAATTATGTAAAATATATTCAATATTTGTATTTAATTTTTGTTTTTTGGTTATCAAAAAAATTTTATTATTTATTAAATTAATCTTAAGTTTCAAGTAATGACAAATCAAATAGAAATAAACTAATTGGTATACGACTATATTATAGCAATAATAATTTGATATTATTACTATAATTGTATTATAGATTCCAAATATAATTACATTTAGTATTGAATAATTTGTTAGATATGTTATAAAATTTAAACAGAATAAAACAATTGGGGTACTTTTTTCCAGATTAAATCTAGCAATCTGAAATAATTGACGTGTTTTGCGAATCAAAGCCAATACATGTTTTTCATCTTCGAGGCCAACACTGATCGGCGAACGCAAACCCGACATCATTTCAAACACTGCAAGAAATGTCGGTTTTATACCATTTCTATAGTTATAGTAATATATTAATTGTGAAGAAATTATAAATAAAATAAATAATAAATAAACCATGTTCACTTTAAATCGAATTCCATAAAACCAAGTAAAATCTCGAATAATAATAAAAATATATAACTCTTCGTCGGAAACACTTAATGTTATTAAAATTTTAACCAAAGTCAGAATAATAACAATAACGACAAAAATCGGTTTATGTATGAAATTTCTGCTTTGGTTTACATTCGTATTGTTTTGAAGACATAAACCAATTCTATATAAATGATTGTCAACTGATTTTATTATCAGATTTTGTGGCAATAATTCGTCAAGATTTAAATATTTCATACTTTTAATTGTAACTCAAATTTTCTTTAAAAATTTTAACTCAATTATAATGTCGTCTAATTTTATCAAATAAAGACAATTCTATAATTCTATATGAATTATATATAAATTTTTTTGCAACTTTTTAATAGTATTTTTATGATTTAAATATTAATATAAAAACAATTTAAGAATAACTATTAAAATATTAGAACATTAAATGATTGGCAAAAATATTTTATTTAAATATATTTGCCAATCATTTAATACTCTAATATTTTAATAATTATTCTTAAATTGTTTTTATATTAATAAATATATTAAAACATTACTAAATTTAGTGAAATATAAACTAGCTTACGCAATGTTAAGATTAAATTAGATTCATATCACAGCTTCAAATAGTTGTTTAATTCAGGGGGGAGGGGGGGACAGGAAAGAAATTTTTAAAAATTTGCCTAAAAACCTAATGTGGATTAGTGGATGGATTTATAGAAATCACTTATAATTGTGACACAATTTAACTAGATTTAAACCGGGTTTAAACTAAATTTAGTTAATTAAACTAAATTTAAATTGATTTTAACAACAATTTAGAAAATATTTCCTAATTTTAACCAAAAAACTTAAAAAATGTCCCAATGTCTTTGTATAAATATGTATGAATATTGTATTAGTTTTAGCCCCAATTGGGAGCATTAGAGGGCTTTTTGGTTGTAAAGTTTATCTGATAAGTTTTACAATGCATAAACAATACAGCTAAAAAGCCCCCCAATTGCGGCTAAAACTAATACAGTCTATCCCGCTTAGTGTTAACCCACTTATTGTGAATACCCGCTTATAGTAAAATTTTGCTAAGAACCAAGTTAGAATATATCATGAATTTTGATCGTTTATAGTAAATCCCGCTTATAGTAAACAAATTTTATGGAACCGAGCTGTTCACTATATCCGGAATAGACTGTATAGTTAGCTTCCAATTGCTTTAATTATTCCAAAAACAGCAATCAAGTTTCTAAAAGCCGTGAACAAGTAAACGGCAATCATATTGAGTATTAGTGCTAAACTTATAGACATTTTATCGCACTTAAACGATAAAGTCATTTCGAAACAAAAATATTTACGTTATTAATATGTTTGAGTCAAAAATATTTCTGCTCAATAGATACAAATTAATAAATATGTTTTTTTTGTAATGCGAGTAATCTGTAATTTTAGTAATTAGTTTTCTACAAATTTAATAAAAAGAGAAAATTTATTTTGTATATACTTTAATAATTTTTATTTAAGTAATTTATAGTT
>JAQFXP010001698.1:0-18039 GCA_034693685.1 Belba bartosi
AGAGAGAGAGAGAGAGAGAGAGAGAGAGAGAGAGAGAGAGAGAGAGAGAGATTTATAGTTATATTTAACATTAATTGCAAATTCGCATCACTTGAGCTGCTCGAGTGAGTCTTTGGGGAAGATTTAGAACAAAACTAGATTTGGACTAAATTTAGTTTATTTTTAAACTTAAAAAAACAAAATTTTAAAAAATGTTCTCAAACTAAAATTTCGAGACACATCTTTTGTAATCCTCTAATCGCGTTTCGAATCAATATTGTAAAAATATAGTACATAGTTGACCAAGATCATTCACCTTAAGCAAAACGCCAAACTGTGAGCTCTCGTCCACATACTTCAGTACGAATTGCCCCCTTTTATGCGCTTCACTATTACAGGCACTGAAATCATCTTTAATTGTAGTGAAACAGTCAATCAAAGTGTTGTATTCAACTAATTTGTCTAAACTAAACATTTCCGACCCCTTAGTCATAGCCGTCTGCGCACAACTCGACACAATTAGCAACAATATTGTTATCACCGGAAAAAACAACAATTTATAAAATTCGAAATACATATACAAAATATTTAAGTTATTGTTGTTTTGAGAAAAAATGTATAAAATAATAAACAAAACTATTTATTAATAAAAATACTAAAACTCTATACGAGTCGACAAAAGAGAGAACAGAAAACCGAAAGATTTGATTGACTTAACATAACTTTTCAGTTCAATTCACGAATGACTTACACCTGTCATCTGAAAGTCAAATAACTTCTGAAACGAGTGTTTCGGTTCTTCACTCTCGTTTCGTTTCCAATCGGTTTCAAAAGCACAGGTACGCCGAGTGCGGAGTTGTTCGACAAGAATTTTCTCGAATAGCCCGGAGCCAAATGGAAACACCAGCTCTTGCACTACGAGATTCTGTTGCAGTATTCCTGTGCAATGTCTCGAATGCTTATTCAAATGGAAGCCTTCATTAGACATACGACTTCAAGGGCGGTCACTACATGTGCCCGTTCCTTCAATTATGGGTACAGACAGCTTAGCGTGTGCTCAGTGCGGGCACAGCCAGCTCAGGCCTATTAACTTTAATTTTGTTTTCTTAGAAAAGCCATAGATTTCGGTTATTTTTGTTATTACTTATACAATAAACTATTAAATTTGATTTTGCAAATGCAAACCCACCCATCCTTTTGGACATCTAAACACCTGGACCTGTGGTCGGGCATATAGTTAACGGGTTTAGAGACTCATAAATTTAGATTAAAAAATAAAATTTCAATTTGCAGTAAATTTTGTATTTATGGTCCGAATCAAAGTTTTACGGCTTTGGTCTTTAGAGATGAGACTAGACTTTGATTTGCAATAATTTACTTTTTTATTCTCAGAATATTTAAAAAAAATTATTACTTCTTAAGTTTTCTCTGAATTGCAATTTTTGGTTTTATATCTAAAATAATAATTATTTTTAAAAATATTTATTTACCTGTATATTTTTAAATTTTGTGTTTACTAGATAGATATTTTTAATTGGTTTTTAATTCTAATTAGTTTTTGTTTTTAAGTATTTTGTTTTTGTTTAACTATTTAACTATTAACTAATATAGTTTCATATTGCTAATTTAATAATGATTTTTAAGATAAATTATCAAGAATTTAAATTCATTGCCTAACTATGAAATAAATATTGGTTTTAATAAACTTTAAATTCAATTCAAAAGTTTTAATCATTGCTTGAAGTCATATAAATAAAACGATAAACTACTCTAACTTATGCTCTCATTCTTCAAAGTTTCCAAAAAAGTCTTTTTCAGTTTAAACAAAAAATTAATTAATTATAAATATTTGAGAAAAACAAAACTAAAAAATTAGAACTTTTCGTGTTTTGCAGTAGAGACCCAAATCGGATACAAATATTTTTGTCTCTAATTCAAAAATAAAATTTTTATTTCAAACTAAAATATATATTACTCGAGAGAAAAGTTATTTTTATTTTGATTTCTAAACATTTTATTGCAATTATTTTTTCAATAAGAGAAATAAATTACATTTTATTAAATTTATTGATAAATTCATATATTTTTAACTCAAATTTTCTATAAGTTTAAGTGTTTTTTAATTTAAAAAACATTTTAATTTTTAAAATTTTAGTATATCCTTGAAATAAAAATCGTTTAATAAAAATATTACAATAATTATTCTTGAAACTTTAAACCATTTATCAAATGATTCATAAACCAAAGTCGAAAACACTATTAATTCTTTTAATTTTAAAACAATTAATTTTTGTTTACACAAAAACAAATATAAAAAACATATTAATTGTTTGCATAAAATTTTTAACAAACATAATTTTTTAGCTAATGAAATAAAAAATTAATTATTTTTAAGCCAAAGTAATTATAATTAATTAATGTTAATTTTCATAGGTGATAACAATATAATTAATAAAATTTCTACTATCTAGCAGCACAGGTATTCTTTTATAAGAGTAGTTCATAACCTTCATTATGAATTAAATAAAAATTATTAAACATTAATGCAAAATTCAAACTTTTTTTAAAATTTTCAAGTTTAATGTTGTGAATTCAATTTATTAACAAATTAAAAATAATCTTTTATTGTTTCGTTAAATTTGGCACTATTTTTACACTTAAATCTCATTCCTAGCATGCATGCATGCTAATTTTTAAAGTAAATTTTAACCTAATTAACCATTTTTGTTTTTATTTGTTGAAATATTTTTTTAGATTTTGAAACATAAAAATTTAAACCGATTTAGACATCTAGTTTATAATTTACAAAAAACTTATTTTATATAAAATATTCTTAGTAAGTTAAACATTACATCATTTAAAGGATTTTCCAAATTAATTGGTTTACGAGTTATCAGAATAATACGATTTATTAAATATAATCAATGAGAAACAGCTATTATAGCAAAGTATATGTTTTTTGTGATCTTGACTTAATTCAAAGACTTTAACTAAATATAATTGTGTTTGTGATCGAGAATCAGATACTGTAATTTCATACCTGAGGGCTAATTCAAAATTTAATATAAAAATAAAAATGTTTAAAAACGACTTTTGAATGTAAATTAACAAATTATGCATTGTACAATTTGTATAACTTACATAGCAAGTACGTTAAACATTATTCAATTTGGTTAGCTTACGCAGTCAAATCTTTAAAAAATAAAAAATTTAATTTAATTTGTTTGTTTTAAAAAGTTAAATAACTAAACTGATGCAAAACTATTATTTAACTTAAACATTGTTTTGCCTTAAGCTGTCCATTAGTTTTTTTAAATGTTTTGTTTATTAAAACAAGTTGTGGCAATAGTAAAGCTGCAAACCAAAATTTTTTTAATTTATATGCTTGGTTAGTTTATTTATTTTACCATAACAAAACAATAATACCATAACAAAATTATAATAAATAATCATTGTAAAAATATTTTTGGCATAGCATATTTAAATATTCAACTCCAACAAAAGAGTTTGTAATAAATTTTTAAAAATTTTAAACATGCTTAAAAAAGTAATGTCAAATTTTACACTGATGTTAAACATACATTGCAAAAATCTATTAAAAAGACTAAAAGACATAAAACTTGTTCAAAAATTTTTAAGCCAAACTTTAAACTGCAGTTTTGGCTCAACCTTTCAACCAATCGATCGTATCTATAGGTAATGCAATGCTAGACTTCAGACAGAAATTTATTCCATTCAATTGACATTGTCTTCAATTTATCTTCAAAATAGTCTGTATGTCTGCAGACATGACTCCTGACTCGTGAGGAAAGTTTTGCTTTTCTCATATCTCAACCAATGTATGACCAAAAACTTGTTATTTAAAAAATTTGAGCCAAACTAATAAATTTGGTTATTTCCCATAAGATGCCAATTCAATTGCGTGTCTAATGTCGTATTTTTGTGTTAGTATTTGCCAAATAATTTCTGTTTATTTTTTACTTTAAAAAGTTGCTCAAAATTTTTTGTGCAGAATAAAAAATTATACCAAACTATATTTAGAGAATAATTACTAACATAGATAATATTTGCATTAATTAAGATATTAATAGAATCTATTATATCAGATAACACTTAGCAAACAACAAAAAACAAATCTTATAGCATATCATAAAATTGAACTTAAAAACAAACAAACATTAAAAATAATTAATAAATTATTGAATATTTGGAATATAACATAATAAAAAACAATAAACTAAAGAAACAGGCTAAATTAAAAGTTATAAAAGCAAAAGCAAAACTAAATTAAAAGCGTGATAATAATAATAATATGAGGATCAGGCGTTTTAAATATACTAATATTGAAGAGACTATTAGTAGTAAAATAAGTTTTGAAAAGAGAAGTTAGTTTTTATTAATAGCCATTTGCTATAACCAGTAAAACACTTAACTAATGCTTTAATTCCTTGTTCTACAAAATTTTGAATGACGTTCGGATTTCTGGTTATTATATAAACCATTTTAACAATAAATCTTTATTTCGGAATCAAAAACAGCAAATAATTAAACGACTCCTTCGGGGCTTTCCATTGTTGTTCAGAATCATTGCGTTTATATGCAATCTGAGGTTAATTTGTAAACTCAAGACTTAAATCTTGTATTTTTATCAAATTTTATTATAACTTTTAGTTATAATATAATGACAAATAAATTATGAATCAGACTAAAGGCAATGAATTTAGATAATATTTTTAAAAATAATTTTGTTTCAGACCTTCACTAAAGATTTTGAAAATATTTTTTTTAAATTAATTATTTTTTGCATAATTATCGCAAAAAAGAATTAAATATTGTTTTTTGCTCATTAATTGAGATGAGATTGATTTTTATATAATTTATATAATATACGAAACAATTATGTTTTGTTCACGAATTGACCCTGTTACAGTGACCTTAAGAATCATTACAACTGAAGTACAACAATTAGAAATCACTTTTCAAACGCGTTTTGATTTGAAATTTAAATTTAATTAATAAAAATAAAAATTAATAAAACCTTTGATTTTTAATGATTTTGAAAAACTCTGATTAAGTTTATCGGAATTTATTTAAATTGAGTTCTAAGAAATGATTTTATCGATTTCCCAATTTGTTTTTACTCATTTATGTGGAAGAGTTCGACAAATATTTGCTTTGAGTTTAATTTATTTAGATTTTCAAGTTTAAGATAACGTAATCAAAATTATATTATAATTTAAATTAATTTGTATTTCCTTTTGATTTTCCATTTGATTTCCATTTTCCATGTTTAAAAGTTGGATAAAATGTTTTGAAATTATTTGATAAAAACTTATTTAATTAGAGAAATAATGATGACGAATTTATTTAATTTTGTTAGAAAATGATTAAAAAGTGAAGCAATTGATTTATTCGGGTCCAAATATTTATTAATTAATTAGAAACATTTAACATATTTAATTTTAATTGGATAAAATTCTATGATATTTATCTATTTTTTATTCAAAAAAAATTAATTTTTAAAAATAATTAATTTTTTTTCTAAAACAATTATAATAACCAGGGTTAACCGAGAGATATAACCAAACTTGTTAAATGCCTCTGAATTACAGCCTACCTATATTCCATTTGACTTGGCCAACCTTGACTAACCCAGATTAAAATTATAATTCTAAAGTTAATTTTATGATAGTATTTAAACAATTAAGAAAAATAATTAAATAATTTTTTAAAAATAAAATAAGAAAGACAGTTTTTTATTTGAATTAAAGTCTTATATCGGAGATCAAATCCCTCATAATTTAAAATATTTACGTTTATTCCTGTTGCATTTGGTCCTAGAGAAGATACCTCCGTTTACGTTTTGATCTACCTAGATTTTCGGCTTTTGACCAAATATTTTTGGAAGAATTTCTCTCCTAATCTCCCCCTTACTTGAATTGGCCGATTTTTTAAAACTCTAATTTTAATGCACAGTATAAATAAGAATATTTTACAGTATTATTTACAATTCTTTTAACATGCACTGAATTTTTTCAAAAAAAAATAATGATAAATAACTTCAAAAATATTTAAGTAAATTAATTTAATTAAAAAAATAATTCTTGTATTAATAACATTGTCAAATACGTTCTAGCTCAAAATCCAATTAGGCTTTTAATCAGCGCTTCAATAAATTATCTTAATAATATATTAGTGTATATAAATATGAAGTCTCTAAATATAATATAATATATTTATTAAAAATATAAAAAACATTTTAGTTTTAATATATTTATGCAAATGATCACATTTATTAGCAATTTCTTGTAAAATAAAAATTAAATACATTTAAAAATAAAACTAACTTGGCTCATAATGTGAAATTATAAAATAAAAGTTTTTGAAATATTTTTGAATTTAACATTTTAAATTAATAACTGAAATACTTAACTGTTTTGTTATAATTGATTAGTAAAGTTAAAATAAGTTTGACATAAATTAAACCAATAAGTTTTATTTTAATAAAAGTTTATTAAAAACAATTGAATTAGAATACAAATCAAAACATTATTCATTGAATCAATCAATTTTGAAAAAATTTATAAAAATATATTTAAACAATTGCTTTGATTTAAAAATAATTTATTTTAAAATTTTCATAAAATTCATAACTTTTTAGAGTTTCTTAAAAGTTGTGTTTAGAGAGAATCTGTTGACTCTCTTCGGGTAAGTGTTCCTTAAACGGCGCCAAAGACTCAAAGATATCTTTGTCCGAATCGGTGATAATCATAGTCTTCAAGACACCAATAAATACTTTGATATAGCCTTCCATAGCGTCCTCTTTGGACATGTCGGCCATCTTAGTCCAGGCCTCCCATTTGGTTTTGCCAATCAGGTCATAAAAGGCCGGCTTTTTCGATGCATTTGAGCCCTCAGTCGCCTGTTTATAGAAAGCGTAAAACTGGAGCCGCAGGTCATCGGACGGCTTGAAGTGACCAGACTTTGGTAAACCTCTGATCACTTTGACCGCTGAATCAAACTTTTGTTGAGTCGAAGACATGATTTGTTGCGCAAAACTAATCCAAAAAAATGAGAACTGATTTCGAACTTATTTGAGAATCTAGTCCTTACTCTACGAGAAGATGAAAAGCCTCTAAAACAGTGATTGCAATCGCAATAAAACCACTACAGCTTGTGATGAATTGCACCGGTTATGCAATACCTGCGCCCAAAGACTGCGGGGAATTTGCGTTTTCCACTTTCCCAGACTTGAGGTCAGTTGGTTTTTCTCACTGCCAGCGCCGGTCTGTTTGCGTAATAACTTTCGCTACGTTTTAGTCTTTTTAAGCTCTTCTAGACTATTGATAAGTTTATGCGTTTTTTATCTTCAGTCTTCCCCTCCTTTTCCAAAGCGTGTAATTCGCTCTCTATTTCTACCAATCAATTCAATTCAGTTTTTAAGACTTCAGACATAAAAATGAGCTTAACTTTGATGTAAAAAGAGTTAAATAATATCCGTTTGAATTAGTATTTAAAAAAGTTTAAAGTAAATTGAATTTTAATTTATTATTCTTTAATAAATAGCAAATTAGTTCTCAAATTACATATATTTTATACACATTTGTTATTCAAAAACAAACAATTTTTTTCTTAATTCAATCATTTATTTTCAAATATATAAACAATTTTTGTGTTTAATTTGAAGAGTTTTGGCAAAAATTTGAAATCAAAAGTAAAATAACAATAATTTGTATCAGAATTTAAATAACTTCGAAATAAAATAAAAATTCTAACAATTTCTTAGAAGTCATTCATTAGACTAATTAGTATTTATTTAATATTAAAAAATCGAAACAAACTCTGCGGCAGAAAAAGCTCTAAAAAGTAATTTTTTTTCGTTGCAATTAAATCATTAAATATAAAAACAACTCATTTGTAGTTCAAGTCTAAAAATTTGTATTTAATTGAGATTTATGTCTATTTCTAAAGACCTAACTCTTTGCGATTTCCAGACAGCGGTTCGAAATAGGACTGGACTTCGGCGTCGGTCACGTCTGACAGCTTTGAGTTCTTCCATTTCGGACTTTTAGTCTTGTTTATCAATACTTTAATTAATTGAAAAAATAATTAATTTTAATACAAATTTGAAAATTCATTTCTAAAATAAGATTATATTTTAAAACACATTTTAATACTTAATGCAAATACAGTTCAAATTATAATTTTTGGTATAAGATAGTCATTAATTGTTAATTAACCGCTATTTTATCCATAATTTATCTAATTATCTTAAATTTCAGCAATTAAAATACAATTCATTTATTGTTGCAAGCTAATTTAATAATAATAGTTATGTAAACTGTTTTTAAACGGTTAACAACTTGTTTAAAAACCTAAAACTGAAAATAATAGATAAAATGCGAAATATAATTCACCTTGCAAGTTGCAACTAGCACAATCAAAACTTTTTAATTAAAAAAACTATGAACTTGATACAAAAACCTAAAAATTCTTAAAGTGATTAAAAAAGAATAAAAACCGAGAAATACGAGACAAAAATCAAATGAATAGAAATGTCTTACGAGCGGTAACCCCACTATAGAAGTCGTCGTTTGCCATAAAATGCTGACTAATTCTATACTCCATTTTGAGACACTCCGGAAGCGTTGACTTGTGGCCGCGTTTAAGCTCTTCAAACGTCACTTTCAGACTAATTGGTGACATTCCGGACAGGATTTCCACCTGTTTTTTGGCCCAATCGGTCGGATCTTTATTCAAATTATCAATGATCTGTTCGACATCCTGTGCGTCGCCGAACGCACTGTTTATTCTCCCGATATGTTGTTTGAGTGAAAACTCTTTCTTATAGTCCTCTTCCCATTGTTCCTGATATTTGGTCAGAATCTTATCGATGGACAGTATGTCCGGCGATTCCAAACGCAACAGTTCTTGTTCTAAGTTATTGAGTTGAGCACTGGGCACAAAATGGGTGGCAATACCAGCTTTAAATATGTCACGACTGGCCATCCGATGGCCAGTCATTGCCAAAAACAGACCCAACTTTCCGGGCAGTCGGGGCAAGAAGTGACTGCCGCCCACATCGGGGAAGAACCCAATAGCTGTCTCAGGCATTGCGAACAACGCTTTTTCGGTCACCACTCGAAACGAGCCGTGAACTGAAAGGCCGACGCCCTGTGCCAAGAGAAGAGAACAATCAGAAATATTAAAAACATTAATTAAAAAAACTTTTACAAAAAACAATCGAAATTTAATTTAGAAAATATAAAAATCAATCACTCGATTGAATCAAATAGTTAGACAATAGAAGTGCTTTTGACTAACAATTCAAAATAAAAATATAATATAAAACAAATTTATAGGAACACTCACTCCACCCATAAATATGCCGTTAATTAATGCCACAAAAGGTATGGACAGCGAACCGATCAGATTATTGAGTCTATACTCTTCCCGAAAAAATTCGTCGCTCAGTTGTGAGCCCTTTCCGGACTCAGCGATTGCTAAATATATGACAACAAATAATTGTTAATAAAATAGTAATTAAACTAAAATCCAAACAAACCTTTGACGTCACCGCCGGCACAGAACGCCTTATCGCCGTTGCCCTTAATAATAACCATTTTCATAGTGTTATCCATTTCCCAACTTCTTAATTGTGGATATATTTTGCGAATCATTGAAAGGTTGAGCGAATTCAGAGCTTTCGGTCGATTCAATTGGATTATACCCTTATTTCCGTTCCGTTCGAGTATTACTTCATCCGAAGCGGTCGAACACATTTTGCGCTGATTTCTGGTCAGATGTGGCCGTACGGATCGGAGTGAGAAGACCCGACCCGTAGAGTAATATCTGAGACATAAAGAGTTATACATTTTATGAATTAAAATTATTTATTCGTTTTAATTAATCATCAAATAAGACTTTTCAGTTCAGATTGATCTGAATCTTAATAACCACAAAAAAATTTAAAAAGTTTTGATTCTAACCATCATTATTGACATTTGATTGCACTGAATGTTAAAACAAAAACCTTTTATCAACGAATCAATTGCAACAATAATTTCTCCACTATTGGCGAACATATCAAATCAAATGACTTAGAAATTAATTTTAAAAATTATAATTTATTAATTCAAAAAAAAAATCTAAATATTTAAATTAAAAAAATAATTTATATCAAATAAAAAAAATCTATTTATCTAAAGAAAAAACATTAAAAATAGAAATAATTTTATCATGCAATTGTGTGTTTGACATATAATTTGATTCAATTTAATCAACAAATCACTACAAAAACAAAACTTCAGACGAAAAGCGCAATAAAAAAGATAAAAAACAAACTATAAAATGCATATCAGAAGAAATGTCAGACAAATTCAATAATCAGAAGTAAATAACTGCGTGTCTAAGCATTACTATTGTCCCAATCGACTCGATTCACGCTATTTCAAGTGACAAAAAAGTCGATTTTTGTTTCATATATAAAATATCTTATATTTTGAATCTTTAATCCGCATTCAATGCGAGTTAAGTTTAGTCGAGAGGAAATAAAACTCATTTTTCATCCCATTATTGGACTAAAGCCATTAAATTATTGGCATTTTTAACAGTGTTTCTAAAAATTGTTGAACGAATTGAGAAAAAGTTTTTATTTTGGATCAATACTATCTAAAAATATTGGCCATTGAATAGCAATAAAATATTTTGGCAAAAATAAATCATTAAAAATACTATTCATTACTAAAGAGTAAGTGTTTTTCCGAGACTTTAATAACATATCATAAAAATCTTTTTAAAAGTTTTATATTTATCACTCAATGACATAATACACATAAGAATTTTGTTACTATTTATTTGCTTAAAAGTTTATCAAATTTTTTTGTTGAAATTATTTATAATTTATATATATTTTTAAAAAATATGACGCCTAACAAAAAATGTAGTTGACATGCTAAAGAAATATAACTAGTAAATGTAGCTAGATTAAATGTAGGAATGTAGCTCGGTTATCTTATTTTGTACTTACATATTATCTAATTTAAAATGAATGACATTGTTTATATTTCAAGTATTAAGTAATTCAATGTTAACTTATCAAAAATTAAGGTTAAGTTGAATTTATAAAAATAGATAATATTTTTTTGCTTAAAATCGTATGAGAAAAAAGTGGTAAAAATCACCTGTAATTCAAACTCACAATTAATTAATTAAATAAATTTTAAATATTAGCAAAGCTTTAATAATCAATATTCAAAATATTATCAAATGTGCGGTTAATTAAAAAAAAATTTTGCATAAAATAAAATGTATTTATTTTACACAAAAATACTGTATATTTTAAAATGTTTTAAACCAATTGTTGTTTGAATTAATGAACATTAAGCCAAAACATATGTTAGTTAGCGGTCAAACAAATTACAAAATTAAAACAATTTTTAAAATTTCGATTAAAATCAAAATTATAAAAACAAATAAAAACAAATTTATTTAAAATAAATTCAAACTAAAACACAATATTTTAAAGGAAGTAATGCATTGAAAAAATGGTATTCAATAACTCGACTCGTCTTGAAGTTAGATATCGACTTAAAAATTGCAAAATAAATAAAAATCAATTAAAATACATATTAAAAAAGTACCAAAAAATTTGCAAAAAAAATCATAAAAAATCAATCAAATGTGAGATAAAAATATTTTTAGATATTTGTCACAAAAAAACTTATCATTAGTTAAAATTCAATTGAATATACGTCACAATTGAATAACAAGGAAAAACATTTCTCACAAAACTTCTCCAAACACTTAAATAACTTGAAAAATAAAAAAACAAATAATTTGAAAAACAGACTCAAAAATCAACTTAACTTAAACTTAGTTTACATACCTGTGCATCAAAATAGTGGAAACGCTGGCCATTAATAACAGTAAATATTAATTCAAATATTAAACTCCGAAAAAAAAACAAAAAATTAAAATAAATATATTTTTAAACAATTTAATAATAATTATAATAATAACTAAAAAATTTGTAATTAATTCAAAACAAATTATTTTCTAATCAACTAATGTATCGAAAGAGAAGTCGAGAAAACGTTTTGTTGTTTTCGTTGCAACCGTTTAGAGTCGAGACAATCAAATCAAATAAGACTTTAATTAGACTTTAGATTAGATTTCAGTTTCTCTCCAATAATCAGCTGATTATCGATTAAATGAATGAATCGTTTGTTTGGCTTCGACTGCGAAACTCGTTTTAATTCAATTTTAATTTAAATCGCGATTCAAAACAACACGACTTCTGTTGTAAGTCTTTTTTAATGGAAATTAATTTTGAGCCAAATTTGTTGCCTTTTTATTGCATTTAGTGTTTTATTAACATTTAATTGCTTTTTGTTTTGTCTTTTAAGCGATTTATTTGTATTTAGTTTTCGTTATTCATTCAGTTTTTTCATTTGATTTCTTAATTGAAATTCAATTGCAGTTTATCTCAACATTCGCTAAATTATTAAAACATATAAAACACTATATTTTTAGATTACTTTTGATATTAAGCAATAGTTAAACACTATTTTTCGGTTAATTGTCTCTAATTTTGATTATCAATTAATTGTTTATTTAATTAACAAATTAATTGGCGTTTTGTTTATTAACGTTACGTAAAATCACATTTTTATTAGAAATTCAATACTTTTTTGATTTCAAAACAAACACTTCTATTGAAATGATTGCATTTGTACACAAAATATGTCTTCAATTAAATCGAAATGTTTTTGTAATGAATGAAAGCATAAACTCGTAAACAGTGGTCACAGGTATTAGCGATAAGGGATTAAATTTATGCATATTTTTGAACGTAATTTCTTTATCAATTTAATAATTTATATTTTAAATTGTTAGCAAAAATATCATTCATTGAAATTTTGTTATTTAATTAATAGTTATTTTGTCAACAAAATAGTCTCAAAAACTGTACTCATTATTGATCTAAAGGAAAGGTCATTAAAAAATAAATTTCGTCAACAGTTTCGGTCAATTATTAAAAAATATTAAGTAATTTTCGATTGGATAGTAAAAAGTCAACAAATATTATGAAAATAGAAAAAATAATAATCAATAAAAAAATATTTTAGTCAAAAACAATTATCATAAAATACATTAATTAAACGAACAAAAAAATTAATTAAATAAACTTAAACAACAATTAAATTAAATAATTAAAAAATTCAATCCAAATACGAAACAGCTAATAGGGGTACAATTCAACTGTAGACGTAATTTATGTGGATAATTAAAAATGGCTTAAAATGCAAACATTTTTTACACCATTTTATGTTTTGAAAATAGAAAACAAAAACCAAACAAAACAATTGAAACTGAATTAAGAAAAACAAAAGTCTTGTTTAAAACCAAATGACAACAAACCAACTGAATCTGTGATCGAAACGAAATTTTCAAATCTATTTAATTCAATTTACAATTCATCGAAAAATACGATTAATATTTAGGAAAACATTTATTTTATTACAATATTTATGATAAATATCAACAAAAATAAGCGAAAAATTCGTTTAAATGTTTGAAAAATTTGTGTCAAAACGGCATTAAATGGTATTTAAAGCGGATTTGAATCGAATTTTTTGCAATTAATACGAGAATTGGTTTTATATTAATCTTATTTTTATTAATCCCGAAGAATGTTAACACCAAATGTGACCAAAGATTGATCCAATCGTTTGTCCCGCATATGATGGCCACTAGTAATGGCGTCACAGCTGTCAGCGGCGGCCGAAGTGGCGGACAGTCGTCGGGACAGACGTCGACGAGTGGCCAAACAACGACACAAACCCAGACAACGCAGACATCGATGTCTTCGGCATCGCTTCCGGCGCTATCGGCCCAACAGTTGATTACTATAGCGACGACTACGACAGCGACAGCTCCGACAACAGCTCCGAACGCCCGGAAGGCAGCCGTTCCGACACAGACTCAGCCCAACCAAAGGCACAAACACCAGATCCCGGTGCGGACGAACGGGAACGGCCTGTTTGAGGGCTCACACATCCACTTCTCGCCGGTCGACAACAAGCCGTTGTGTTCTTATTCGACAAAACTCTGTAAACAAAGACGTATTAATGGCTACGCGTTCTGTATCCGACACATACTCGAAGACCCGTCGGCGCCGTTTAGGCAGTGCCGACACGTGGCTAAGTATAACCAACAGAAGTGCTCGAACGCCATACCCGCCAACGAGGACCGGGAGTTCTGCAACAGTCATATGCAGATCGCGGGTATGGCTCCGAAGAAGGAACGGAAGGACAAGAAGACGACGCAAACCACTAATCAATTGAACAATAAATCGATTAATAATAGTATTTGTGTTACGACTACTGGTGTCGACAACAGTCTGACTATAAATACGGTTTTGAACGACAAGTTGTTTCAAACGAGCGATAAGTTTACGAATTTTAATCCATTTATTAAACCGAACATTAAGATGAATGGCATTACCAACAGCACAGTTAGCTCTTCCGTTGTCAACACGAATACAACCAATTTTTTGATTAATAATAATTTAAATCTAAATCAAACAAAAAGCCAATTGAATAACAATTTGAGGAAATTTAACGATAAAAGTACAACAACTGGTGTTCCGATTGGTACTACTGGTGCGGGACTGGCAGTGAACGAAACCTCTTTTAAATCTAGTCATACAAACAATAATTGTTTTAAATTAAACAATAATTCGAATCAATTGAGTCTAAACTCGAATTTGTCGACGAAATCGCAAAATAATAATCAGAAAAAAGCGAAACCGAAGCGCAAAAAGAAAGACAAGAAATCTGTCGATAAGTTTGTGTTCGCGCGAAGAAAATTGTCGAAAAATTGTGACAATATTTTCAATTATCATATCTGGTCTGAAAGTGATGACGAAGACGACGACGAGAGAGACGAAGACCGGAACCGATTCGGTGGACAACTCTCGAATAGGAGTACAGCCGACACGAGCACTGAAGACAATAACATATTTCCATTAATTTGCGGAACTTTGGGCACAAATCTGTTTGAATTGGAATCAAATGAATTGAAATCCGAATTAATAGCTCAGAAATGGCTTCTCAAGAATCTGATAACTGTTCGGAAAAAAGACTTTTCGCCACAATTAGAGCGAACGCGGAATATACTGAAGACATTGAATACGTCGGACAACCGACGGATCAGTTATTTGGATTACAAGCTATCGGAGAGCACCCGACGTATTCCGAATTCCATTACGAAAGGCATCTGTTGTTATACGTCCGACGAGAGCCGCTGCGGTCGACCATCGCTTCCATTTACCCGCCATTGTGTGGATCACATCCTCTATAATGTCGACCAATTGCTGTTCGCCAGATGTACGGCAAAGTGCGCCCAAACTATGACTCAGTGCTCTCGTTCCACATTTGACATCGAACGCGAAGAACCTCTTTGTCATTATCATCAAATGGTTGGCCAAGAAGTCGACGAACGGCCCAATTCTCCGTCGAGTGATTCAAAAAATAATAACAAAAAACGTAAAAAATCAAAACCAATGGCTTTGACGAGAGTTAGCAGAAGAGGCAAAAAGAGAAGGAAAGGCCCGAATGGAGCCGATATACCGGTTATTATTGAGGACAGTATTGAGAGCAGACTAAGTATCGGCAGTTTAGATGAAGACTCTCTGCACTCGCACTCCGACACTACGAACGACATTAGCATTAATTTATTGCCACAAAAGGCGGATCAGCACCAGAACCACAACCAGAATCAGAACAAGAGCGCAGAGCTTGTCGTTAAACATCATATCCAGAACACAAACATTTCATCCATTACTCGGCCGACGACCTGCACAACCACTTCATCCATACCGGCGCCGGACATACCAGTGATGAGATTACCGCCACTAGTGATGCCAACAGTGGCCACAACACACACCACTGTGTCGTCGCTACCGCTGCCGCCCGTAGTGGTGATGCCGACAACGGCTACACTAGTGCTCGATCCGCACCATCACCACCACCAACACCACCACTCAGTGATGCCGCCCCCGCCCCCTCTCGAGCCGACTGAGGAGGCGTTGGTCGCTTCGATTGTCGCAGACCTGCCAAACGACGCGGACTTTACGGAAGTGTTGAACAAAATACCTGACGAGGCGTTCAGTGACTTCCTTCTGGAGCACCAGAACGGAGAGATACCATCGACAGAGGAAACGGAAGCACTGGAACAGGCGCTGGCGATGGTTAACAAAGACGTACAAAACCTGGTGGCCGTCGCCGGCATGAATGGCAGCAGTAGTTCACAACTGAGTGACGTTAGCGGACAGACGGATATAATCGGTTTCACCAATTGGTTCGGGAGTCTGACAACCGAACAAAGACAACAACTGAATGGTCTGATCGATGGCGCCATTGCTTCCAATTCTCTGTCGCCGATACTGAAGAACGCGTGCGAAGCCTATCCATCAGTGCATCAGTCGGTGCAGCCATCGAGTGCTCCGCCGATTATGAAGAGCTCAGTGTTGGCCCCGAACTCAATGACGAATGCATTTCCAATTAATTATCCAATAAATCAGTTGTCATTAGCGCCGACATTACAACAAGAATTCGTTCCAATTTCATCGCCCGTTCCTATTCTCAACAATAATTTATTAATCAATGGTTTGTCTCCACATCCGAGTTGATTGATAGCACCCAAACACTCAAACCAGTGCTCGGGTCCTCTCAATCGACAATACGTTCAAAACATTTACTAAATTCTTATTATTTATCAAAACCAAACCAAACGGAAACAAAATTTTAATTATTTTTATTTTTTAAATAATTGATAGAAATTAGAAAATAATCACAAATTAAAACAATAATAAAATACTTATTTAAAACACAAAACAAAACTATGAGTGAAGAGAAAGAGTAGTATTCGATGTGAGGACTAATAATAACTGTTTTTATTCTCAAATTGATTACAAAATCGAAAACTTTTGTTTTAATCAAAAATTGTATTTAATTTCAATCATATTATACGTAAACCTACAGAAACTCAGAGCCAAACGAAAAATATCAAACAAATTGTGACAAAAAATTTAATATAATTGTCGTTTAGACCGATTTGATCATTGATTTATTGATTTGATAACTGAATTGAGAATTGATTAGAAAAAACAGTTTATATTTTGAGCCACTTTTCAATTGTGATATCTCTCTCTCCATGACTTGTCTCTCAATTTCATTAATTATTATTATTTGTAAAAAAATTTCCGCTTTTTTTCTCTTATTTTTACGATTTTTTTTCTTTTCAATTCATTATATTTTTTCTAAATGACTGAAAATTTCATTTTAAAAATACATAAAAAAGAAAAACAGTTTCGGTGTAAATGTAAGCAATTTTTTTGCCGTTTTTTTCATTTTAATTATTAGATTAAGATTTTTCTAATTTAGTTGTTGTTAGAAATTCATGTCATTAATCATTATTATTATTAATATAAAAATCGATTTAAAAAATAACAACAAAAGAGTTGTAAATATAGTGAATAATTAAGTGAATAAATTTTGAAGAAGTTTTTCAAACAATTGTTTCCAAATTATTATTTTTTTTGCAACAAAAAAGTTTACAATTGGATTAAATAGGATTACGTCGGTTGCGGCAAAAAAAGTTATTTTAAGACATTCTATGGGTTTGTATGCGCTATAAGTTATATAAATTATTTTTTTTATAGCAATTGTAATCGACTTAATGCCAAAATAAATTGCTTTATTCCGATGGGATTTATAACAACAATAAGTGTTATATTACTCCTAATATTGTTTTTAATTAAATTAATTTCAGCATGTTCGGCCAAGTTTTCATTTTTCTTAGGTTTCAGTTCTTGTTCAGCGAATAAACACTTTTCGAACGTTTTGATCATTTGTACTGAATTTAGAAATAATTGATTAAAACTAATTTAATTTTGGTTTAAACAAATATAAATTGAATTTTAGTTAAATTATCAAGCTAATCTAATTTTATACAAAACAAAATAAATTTAACTGAGTCTATTTATAGTCTAAA
>JAQFXP010001699.1:0-18039 GCA_034693685.1 Belba bartosi
GCTATGGTTAAAGAGATATACAAAGAATACTACAAAAAGTTGTCAATGAATTACTTTAATGAGATTCAGAATCTATACACTCGAAACTACTTGGGCGCACCATTGGTAATACGACTCCATTTGGTTGGTGGCTTATCATTTGTTGCCGCATTTATCGATGATTTCCGCCTTTACTCGAATAAAGTCCGCAAAAGACTGAATGTTCTTCGAAACCGAAATCTTAATTATAGCTTAACTCAGATCTCATTCAATCAAACTTGGGATCAGTGTCTGCTATGGCTAAGACAAGTGGATCAGATCAGAGCGGCCACACCTTTCGCCAGTCCCCAATGGCACCAGTACTTTTTTAATGATTTGGTGCAATACCAATATATCTTACCAGCTGTGGATCAGTTGATCCAACAATCGAATCAATTATAGTTTGTTTGCAAAACCAGAAATTCAGTTGTAATCAAAAATTGTTAAATAATTTCCAAACAAAACCCAATCCTTTTCTCGTTATTGTTCTAATCATTAAAATCTATTTAACAAAACTTTGAATTTATTATTAATATTAAATGTAATTTGAGTTAAATTGTTTATTTGATTAAAAATCAGATTAATTATATTATAATTAAACAATAAATTAAAATTTTTTATTAAAGACTTAAAAATTATGTAATTATTACAAATTATCTATATTTTAATAAAATTAAAATTATTTAAAATAAGTTTAAACCAAAACTATATTAAGTAATAGTTAAGAATATCTGTAAAAATGTTTATTAAGAATTGGCATTAATTCAAATTTTACTTAAATTTTAGTTTTATTTAAGCGACAATAATATGAAATTACTTAAAAAATGAATCAAATGTAAAACAATTAAAAACTAATAGAATTTGAAAAAATTTTAAAATAGTTATTAAAATGTTTGCAAATAATTATTTGACAGAAATTATAATTAAATTCTGTATTAATGTTGATATTTTCGATGAGAATTACTCGACACTATAGATGTGGCCGAGAATTGTAAATCTATTAAACTAAAATTTATTCAAACAAGCTGAGATTTTAAAATTTTGCTTTATTATATAATTACATCTATAGTGTTACATCTAAACATTAATTAATTGTAAAAATGCTAATAAAAAAATTAAATTCTATTAATTATTGAATAAAATTTTGTTCAATACAATTAAAATTTTTTAAATTATGAATCAAAGCAAACATTAAGTGTAATTCAAAAGTGTTTAACTAAACCAATAAAACAGTTATTAAACAATATATTCATTAAAACTATGCATTAGTTTTGGTCTCTATTTCGATGTCTTTTCAATACAATTATCGAATAATAAGTTTAAATACAAATATAAATTAAAATAAAAATTAAATTTTGATTTTTTTACAAATGAATAGAAATGTTTGGATTTAGATTTAATATAAGGTAACAATCTCAACAAGACAAAATGTCCGCTAATTGCGTTCAATCAAGAAATATAATTTTTATTTTTACAAATAGTTGTGCCTACGAAGATGCACTGCCGGCACAATTACTTATCTAAAACAAATTCTTAAATAAATTATTTAAAAAAACGCCTGAAAATACTGTCCAGAGCCTAATTGTAATAGTCAAAACTAAATTACAAATAGCGGCGGACAGGTGCCGCTTATCCGTAATTAACTAAATTTTAATTAAAGTATAAATATTATGTAATTAATAAAATAATATATGTTATAATTAATTAAATGGTTTTATAAATATTTAAAAGTTAATTTACTATCATTTTAGCTCCGGCTAGGTATATAAAAATTTTGCAAAATTAGAAAAGTAAAAAATGTTTTTAAATTTCAATAGAAAAAATTGCAAATTTACAAAAAATAATAAATAATTTAATAGAATATTATATAATATTTGCAGTTATATTACTGAATAAATCTAATTCAAAAATATTAAACTATTTTATATTAAAATATAAACTTAACATACTTTGATTTAATACAAATTTATTAAATTTCTATATAAGAAAATTACTTCTGATATAAGAATCTTATATTCTATATATTTTACTTCCATCAGTGTCTACACTATGGAAACACTGAGACCTAAATCTAATATACATTTACTCTGAACTCAATTGAGCCGAACATTGCATTGAGACCTAAGCCAAACATAAACTAAACATTTGAACACTTTCTCAGTTTTCACTTCCCATTCACAGACATTATCTCTTACTTTCATTTCTCGTCTCATTCTTCAGACACAAACAAATTGCAACAAAAATCACTGCAATCGTAGAAATAGTATCTCTTAAACCAAAAAACCACTTCTGATGCACTAAAACAAGAAAAAAAATCTTAATATAATCTCAAGAATAAGACATATCCTTACGGTTCGATCAAATTTATGGTATATTTTACAAATGCTATTTTTGTTATTAATGTAATATTATATTACAAATACTGTTTATTCTTCTCAACCGACAACTCTATAAAAACGTTTTTCTTTTTTCCCTTTATTTTGTGAATTTGTTTTATATTCTAAACAATGGTTTTTATCGCTAAACTATTTAACGCATTCTTATCCGGAATTAAATATTGAATAAAATTTTTATCTCAAATTTTATTTTTACTTTTATTGAATTTTATTTATTTAATAAAATTTTTATTATTTTATATTTAATTTTTACACTTTTAGTTGAATTGTGTATTTGTTTTATTGTTTTTCTAAACAACACTATTTTTAAATATCTGAATCATGTATATAAATAAATAAATAATAAAACATAACTTAATGTAACAAAAAATATCAAACAAACTTAAACAGTTTACAAGTTAAAAATTATTGAAACCAATTAATCAATTTTTATATCAATAAATACATAATAAATAAAACAAACAAGCTAATTTTTAATTTTTGGCAATTTATTAGTACATTTCTGTTATCTAAGTTTTAACTTGAGCCATTTGTCAGGCAAATGTTTTTTAGTTAAATGTTTTACAGCTATTATTATCAAGAAAAGTTTTTTATATATAAAATTTTATTTATCTGAATTTATTATTATTTAATTAATTCAAACTGAATATTAGAGTAATAAATTATCTTTTATATTTTATTTTTGTTATTACATTATTTTTAGATAATTTTTATTTAAGAGTTGCTTGATAACAAAATTTAATTAATTAGTTAAAAAGATTGATTAATAAAGACTGCTGGCACCGGCTATCAAGACAAATTATTATTTTAAAAAACTAAATAAAACAAAAAATAAATAAATAAAAACTTTATTTAAGTTATAATTTTGCAATAACTTCGAGAAAAACAATTTCGAAAAATAAAGTTTTCGAAAACAAGAGATAAAAGTATTAGCAATAAAAGCAAAACTAATTGTGAGTTCGCGAGCAGAAAAATAAGGATAAAAACCCAATTTAATGAGTAATAGAGAATATTCTCCACTATGTTCTCTGTTTTTGCTTTTTTCAGCTTTTCTTTGCTTTTGCTTTTGCTTAAAGTTTTATTTACTGAAGAATATAGAGAATAGAGTGAATACAGAGAATATAGAGAATATTCGTCTATATATTTGTCTATTTCTTGTTCGGCATTAATAGCTATAAAACTCTAAGACTTCTTGAGTGACGATTAAGCACTTCTTTTGCTCGTTATTTCGTCTCTTAGTTCTTCTCAGAATATTTTTTCGTTAGTGAATCACATCTTCGCTCTATTCAATGTGAGATGTGCAAGGGTGCTTAGGGGTCATAGTCCTGAATGTCTTGTTTAATTAGAATTTTTTATAAATTAATTTTGTTTTGAAACAATAATTAAAATCTCAAACTTTATTATTAAAATATTTTTAATTAAGTAAAACTTGACTTAACATTTGCTCTATTGTTTTATATTTAAACAAAAGCTAAATTAATAAATTGTTTTAATTGCTATTATGTTATATTTAAAACATATTTTTAAATTAAAATTATACTTTAAAAATTTAGCAATTTAAATTTAACTTTTCGTGAGTGGATTGATCTTGCACATCTCTATGTTTTCCCTTTTCCTTAATTAAATGTTTAAATTTCTTTTCCATTTGTCTATAGATTTTTGTTTGTTTTTACAAAAAACTAATAATATCTTAGATTTACTGAATTTCAAGTTTAAGTCGAATAGAATTTCTAAGAATTGTCTTCAGACTTACAGACGCTTTTATGGCTTTATTATTCATATGAAACGAATTACTCGATTAATTAGTTTTTTTGTTTGATTTTATTAATGGCAGAAACTACAGATGATTTATAATAACTTGAATTTATGTATATTCTCTTAAAATACAAATAAACTTTTACAGAATATTCTGCATAATTATAGACATTTTATGTCGTAATTATTTATATGAAACGATTTGTTCGATTGATTAAAATTTTTGTTTTAAATAAGAAATAATTTTTTTGTTTAGTTTTTAGATATTTATATAATTTATTGATTGATATAAATCCTAACGAACAGAATATTCTTTAAGAGTATTGAAATTCAATACTAATAATACAATTATTCTAATGTTTTTTGTTTTATTTGATAATAACAATCAACACAACAGTCTATAAAATATTTTTTGTTTTTTGTTTTTTTAGATCTTAGTTATCAATTGATTTTAGTACTAAAAAAATTACATAAAAATTCTGAATTTAAACGCAAAAAATAAATACAAATGTAAACACAATTTCATTTTTCAAATACTCCAAGCTAAAAATTATTTTACAGCTCTTTAAGCAGAAAAAAACGCTAACAAATCATTAAAATTTATATTTTGCTAAATATTATCATTATTTAAAAATCGATGACTTTATCCAAATGAGAGACAAAACAAAAAACGAAAACAACAAAAAAATCTCTATTTTCACAATAAAATTCCGAAAAAACTTTATATACAATAATATTTATAAAAACCAAAACCAAACATGAAACAAACATGTTAAAAATCTTATCCAACATCAGCATCAAGCAGCATTTGTCACCGGGAGTAAAATACTCATCCATACATAAGTAAACAAGATAATATTGGCCTAATTGTAAAATTTGTGTTCAGTACTCAGTTTTAAGCATCAGTTTAAGCATTTGATTCAATTGTCAATTGTATTTCACAAGAAAACAAAAACTGTTTTTTATTTTAATTGTTTAATGTATTCAAAAGTCCTGCATATCTTCACGGAAGAGATAAGTAGTCCAATAGACGAGATTGAAGAGCGCGAACATCAATGGGAAGAATATTCTCGAGATTACGTCTATCCTCTTAGAACGGGTCGGAAATTTCGACAGCCACCTTTTGCACCAGTTCTTCCTAGGTAGCGACACGTGTATCTCGCATGCTCGCAGCTTTTCGCCGTGCGGGTCGCCATGGTGACGCACCAGTGGTCTCTGTGTGATAGTAACAAGAGCAATGTGTTAATAATTTGAGATTTTAGTTTGTGCCTTTTGTTTTTTCGGATGCCTTGTTAGTCAGATAAATTGAAGTTTGCCCAAGCTCTTCACCCATCGGTGGAGAAAATTGGCTTGGGAAATTTTCTCTTCCAACCTTAGTAATTAAACAAGATGATATGCTTTTTAAAACTACTGTATTCTCGCAATTATTTGTTTTTATGCAAAAAGTATTTTTTAGTAATTATTTTTAGTAACCTAGATTATTTTAGTTATAATATTTAAACTAGTAATGTTTAAGATTTATTAAAAGCACACCATGCTCATAGAATAATATATGACATAAATTAAATATTTTAAAATTAGAATTTATTTTATACGATTAGAAATTATATTTACTTGCTAGAAAATATAATGTATTTATTAAAATTAATTTTTGTTTTGTGACTAATTCAATGTTAAAAATAAATATCTTGTTAAAATATGACATAAGTTTAAAATTAGAAAAAATGCCGCTTACTTCGCCGAGAATATAAATTACCCGATTTTGCACTGGACTCTTGTTTAATAGTGACAGTACTTAAAATTAACTTGCCAAATCTTAAAACATATTTATTATATATATATAATATTAAATATATATTTTCAATTGATCCAAATATATATTTGCTTTAATAAATTGATACGATCTATATGGTTTTAAACCAAATCTAAAAATAAAATCCATTCAAAAATCTAATCAATACTAACATAAAAATCAGAGAAAATCACAGAAAATGTTAGAAAAAATCACTTAAAAAACTAAAAAAAGTAAAACAAAATTTTTAAGTCGTATTATATAAAATAAAAATAAACGACTTAAAAACTGACAGTTTAGATCATAAAATATATATACAGTATAGCATACTATACAAAAAAAATCATAAACCAATTTAAAAAATACGTATCATAAGAATAGCAGTAAAAACAGCGACAAAAGGCAAAAGTTTTTTCATACAATATAAAAAGTTATTCACAAAAACGAATGAAACAATTTTTATATCACATATGAAATGTCGAAATCCATTGAAAATCATGTTTTGGTCGACAAAATTGGATTCGAGAGAAGAAATTGAACAGAAATGACTGACTTTTTAGCAGGAATTGTAACTGGGAAATCAGCAAAAATCCCCCTAATATTGAAAATTAGAATTTACGGGATTAGCATTTGGTTTGTAAAAAGATACCGGCAAAAGCGGCCGGAAAATTTTTTAGTTTTTTAACTAAAATTGGAAAATTTTTCCTAGATTGGTGCTAAATTTGGTCTAAATCTAGTTAAATTTCATCACAAATATGTAAGAGTTTTAAAAAAATTATTTTCTAATACACCCCCCTTCCCTAGGTTTTTGGCCCAATTTTTTTTTAAAATCCCCGCCCTGATCCCCTGGATCGGCCGACTTTCTGAATCCTTGCTTTTTATACTATTATAGAAAATATAGAATAATATTCGGATAACACTATTGCACAGTTAGTATTGACAGTGCCCTCGAGGTATTCATAGTGAGAGAAATAACTTCATTTCACTCTTTTCTCTTCGACTCAATTCCAGATTCTGCTAACCAGTGCCGGCACTAAACCACCGAAACTGTTAAATCGATTCCGACTCTACTATTGCTTTTATATTTGTGTCAGTTTCACGACTCGTATGTCATTTATTCACAATTTATCTAATATTAACCGCTTTTTAACGTCAGATCTGACCGAAAACTTTGTTCGCAGTCTAACTGATAAATAGTTTTTCCTTTTGGATATGTCTTGTGTCCACTACAGCTCACTATAAATATTATATATTATTAATGTATTCAATAATATTAATATATAATATATATTTAAATTTGAAATAATATTTTATCATATTAAATTTAAATTTATATTTATTTTTATATTTTAGAATTTATTAGAAACGCAAAAAATATAAATATAAATTTATTGCAATAAATAAATAATAAATAAAATAAAATAAACAAATATTTTTGAGAATATTTGAGTTTTTTGTTTTAAGAATAAAAAACACAAAATTTCGTTTCAATACAATAATAACAACAAAATTTTTTATGTCAATTCAATAACTAGTTTGCAAATTAAATAAACAAAAAAAGTAGTAAGCAAATCTAATTTCATATTAGCTAGCGCACCGAAAAAAAAGTCTTATTTCAAAGGAAAAAATATATTTACTATTTTTGGAAACAAAATATTTACTAATTTGTGTATATAAGTCAAAACCATAGCTTTTGAACTGCATTTCGCAATACAGCCTATCCCACTTAGAGTTAACCCTCTTATTATGAATACCCACTTTATAATGAACAATTTGCAAAGAACCAAGTTTAAATATAATATATAATTTTTATTGTTTATAGTAAACCCCACCTTATAGTAAACTAAATTTCAATAAAACCACGCTGTTTACTATATCGAGGATAAACTGTAGTTCCTAGCTTGACATTTACAACCACAAACACAACTATTTAATATTCTGAAGTGCATCGCATAGCCTCAAGAATGTATAACTCGTATTTCAAACTACAAGTCCAAACAGATTGATAGGAAAATTGAATTAAAGCTAAGATTCAAACCACAGGTCACTACTGCACACACAGCGCGAGTCGTAATGCGAGCACTGATTGCACATAAACTGTATATCAAAATCAATTTTATGAGAAATGAATTGAATCATACTTTTGAGCAGAGATTGAGAAAGTAGAGTCAGCCAAAAATCACCTTTCTTATTTTAAAAATTTGAATTTATTTTTTCTTATCAGTTGGTCTACAAAAAGATATTCCCTCTAAGATTTGCCGGCAAAATTTTTAATTTTAAGGTTAAAATTAGGAAATTTTTTTAAATCGGTGCTAAATTCATTTTAGATAAAGTTAAATTGATAAATTGAGTTTAAATCTGGTTTAAATATTAATAGATTAAATTGCAAGCAGAATTAACTGATTTTATATGTTTTTGAAAAAAATCCCTACTCTGATCCACCTTAGATTTTAGCAAAATTTAAAAAAATCTCTCTCTTGAATCCTTTAGGCTTTAGCCAAAATAAAAAATCTCTATCTTATTCAGGGTGGCCAACCGTCCAGGTTTGGGCTAGATTGTCCAGGTTAAGATTTTACAAATTATTAAATATTAAAAAAACATGGAAGGGTCTCCTCTTGCATTTTAAAAATAAAGACGAAATATGTGTTTGTCCAGGGCAAATATTTTTTAAAGTTGGCTACCCTGACTCTATCCCCCTAGTTCGACCGACCTTCTCAACTTCTGCTTTTGAATTATACAACTTTATCTAATTTGTTAGCAATTACCTAGCTACTCCTATAGCCGGATCTAACACTCCCTTGCACAAATTACACTTTGATTCTTTATATACAGTTTTAGTATTTCTAAATTTAACTTTTAATTAGTTTACAGATCAGTATATTCTGCAAACAAATCCCTTCTATAATACAATGCATTATAAAGACTTCAATTGCAAAATCGAGTGACGTTTGAAAACAGATTGAAATTTCAATCATTTTATGCAACGCCTGACCGAACTTGACATTAGATTTTCTATTGTTTGTAATTTACTTTCATTATGTTATATAGTTTCGAAACTTTTATGCAAATTATTGTATAAACTTATTAATAATTTCGTATTAAGTTAATTCGAAATTTTTATTTAACTTACCATGAATCCGCTTTTATAGTTCAAGATTTTAAGAAACTTGATTATTGTTTTTGAAATATTTAAAGCAATTAAAGACTAGTTATATTAGTTTTCAGCTTTGACTGAGTGTTTGGGGAATTTGACTTAAAATTATTATTTAAAAAATAAGATTTTAGTTGTTATGATTGATTGGTATCATAAAAACTATTTAAAATAACTAGAAAGATAACTTAAATGCAAAAAAAACTAAAAAGTATTTGATAGGTCAAATTACAAACAATTGGCTAATTATCTATAAAAAAAATCTTGTACAGTAAAACCCACTTATAACAACTCGGTTTCGCTAAATTCGTTATATACAGCTATAACTTAATCTAAATTTCTATTCCTTTTCTCAACTCCTGTTTGCTATAAGCGGTTATTTTTTATAAGTGGGTTAGTTATGAGCGGGATATAGTGTCTTACTATGTATAAACATTACAGCCAAAACACCTCCAAACGTCCCCAGTTACGGCTAAAACCATTAGACATTATAATTAACTTTTAATTGCTTCAAATATTTCTTAAAGTTTCTTAACGCCACGAACGATAACAGTGTACTCATTGTTAGTTTTTAAAATTTATAAAAAAAATCAAAATTATTACTAAATTCAATATAGCTAAAACAATAAAAATATTGTTAGTATTTTGTAATATTGTTTAAATAAATATTTGTTTTAAATTATATGTTTTGTGAAAACATATATTTTATCCATAATTCTATTCCGTTTAACTATTTTATCTCTTGAGTAATGTATTCAAAAATTAAAAATTCAAATTATTTTTGCAAATAATAAATACGTAAATGAATTAATTTGCATAACGCTGTCGAAAACATCACATTATACTGATTTTGTCTAATAATAAACGAGAAAATTTGAAACAAAAATATTCATAATTTCAAAAATTTGAGCCGAACTCAGTGCTGAAGTAAATATTCAATTCAATTACGCTTTTATAAGCAAAGCGTTGTATAGATACTAATAAAGTTAATTAGATTTTTTGATAAAATAATTTTTGCAATTTTATTAATCTAGTCAAAATTAATTAAATTCTTCAAACAAAATTAAAACTAAAATCACAGTCAAACTAAAATAATAAATATAAATGTAAACTATGTAAAAAATACCCAAAATAATAAACTAAAATATTACAAAATAAAAATAGCAATATGTTAAAATTTAAAACACATTGCAACTAGCTAAGCAGACAAAAAAATTAAAAAAAAACAAAAATTTCAAACTACCTAGCAAAACTAGCAAACATACAAAATGAAAATAGCAATATTTTAAAATTTAAATCAGTTTGCAACTAGATAAGCATAAAAAATTAAACAAACTTTTTAAACTACCTAGCAAACATACAAAACAAAAGAAGCATAAATACCATTGCAAAAGCAGCCGATCCATCCTCAATATGATCGGAGTCGAGCTGGGAGTGTTCAATGTCCCACTTTCTCTGTGCGGCGAATGCAGCTTGCTGCTGTTTGAGCGCGGCTCGGTGCGCATCGCTCCGGGACGCGTAATTGACCAGGGCAAACTCGAGCAATGCCCCGAAAACAAAGGTCAGACACACACCCGTCCAGACGTCGATCGCCTTCGTGTAACTAACCGGCGGTAGGGAAGAGTTGATTCCGGATATTTGAGTTGCCATCGTTAGCAAGGTGGTCACGCCTAGTGATACCCGGGCGGGAATGGCATTTGGATCCAGCCAGAATGATACCCAGGACACGATCACTAACATACAGCACGGAATGTAGATCTGGATCAAGTAATAGCTGAATTCTCGCTTGAATTGTAGGTCGACTTTCAGACAACTGTATTCGCCTTTTAATTAAAATTTATGAATATTTTAGTAATTATTAAATTATATATTAAATTCCGATTAAAGTTTAATAATAAATAACGTTTTGTTATTTAGTAATAATAAAAATTATCTGTATTTAGAGATAATTAGTATCTACCAGTAATCTAGTTCATTTAATTAAATAAAATATAAACGTTTAAGTAATTATAATTAAAAAATAACTTTTAGAACTTTTATTTTAAAAAATATCATGTTATATAAAAAATATTTATAGTCAGATCAATCAATTAATTAAATTAAACAAAACAAAAACGAAAAAACCGACAAGCTTTAAGAACATAGCTAACATTTATGGCAAATTCAATTACGGCTTTAATACATCACTTCTTATACACTTCAATGATTATTCCATTACATAATCCGGTGCTCTATAGCAATAAATGTGCGCTAGCTCTACATGAATGACCCGAAAGCACCTGAACCCCAATCGATCATAGCGTCGAAGATTGACTCACAATAACATTACAGCGAATATTGAATTACATATCAGTTTTTGGGTAAACAGAAAATTTGGTTAAATAATAATATTATTCAATAAATTATTCCGGCGTTCAGTTACTCGAGTGGATTGGTAGGGAACAGACTAAGTATGAGTGGCTCTCATCAGTAATAAACTTGTCAGTAGAATATGCTTTTCCCGGAATTGAAAGTTTTTTGAGAATAAATTTTTGAATTTCTAAATAAATTTTTGAGAATTTTTGTTCAATCAATTGAATATATATTCGAATCAGTTATTCATGAAATTTGAGCGAATTTTTCAGAAATTTTTTTCTTTTATTTTTTATTGAATAATGATATTAGTCCTAAAGCAAAATAGAAAACTACGTAAACTCGAACTAAGTTATGGCGATTGATGTGAGAAAAGTTAAAATTTTTTGTATTGAAAATTATGTCTTAAATTAATTAAAAATATAATAGTTAACTAGAATAATTTAAATTACAAAAATAATATACAGCATATATTTAAATTTATTTATACCATCTAATAAAATATATAATAATAATAATATGTAAACAAACAATTAATTGTTATCACAAAATATATTATATTTTTAAAAGTAATCTTATTGAAATAAAATATAAAGCACTTTGCTAAAAAATAATATTTTTAAAACTTGCTTTTTGAATAAAATTAAACGTGACAATCCAAATTTAAACTTTAATGCTATATGTATATGTCAATGCTCTACTGCTTTATATATTTTAATGATAGAGTCAGAAAAACAAATAAAAATTCTGAGAAATATATTCAATACGAATCATGCGTTTAATGATTTTAGTCGCCGAGACTTTGTGTGAATATGTGTTAATCAGATTTGATTTTTATGAAATACTTGATTGTCTGACAACTCATATATTTTTGAAAAATTATAAATTCAATCAAATTTTAACGTTAAGTGCTTTTAACGATTTATTCAAACATTTCAAGTATTTCAATAATTTTAATAATTTATTTGATTTGCCTAAAAATGTCTTAAAAATGTCTAAAAACAATTTTAATTAATTTAGATAGAAACTTTACAAAATTTAATTTTGTAAATTGTTTTTTAAAAAGAAAATTTAATTTTACTTAAACTTTAAAAACAAAAATAAATTCTAAAACACAAAACCAATTAAATTATTTTTAATACCAATAACTAAATTTTATTTATTTTCAATTTAAAAAACATCTTAATTTTAACTAGCAACTTAAATTACCAAACTCAACTTAAATAAAAACGTAACATTGAAAAACAAAAACTAACAAGCATGTTCTAATAATAAGCAATTTATTAAAAAGATATTTTTATAATGTTTTAGTTGGCGAACAACAAGAACAGTTTATTTGAGCATGTTCATTTATTTTAAAAAGCCACTGAAATACTATTCACTTTAAAATATCTTTTAGTATAAAAGAAAAATAAATAAAAACTAAGTAAGAGATCAGAAAAGACTTTTACAGTAGAAATGTCTCACTTGAGACATAAAAACTCTTGAAATACAGCTATTTCTCAAATTTAAGTTTTATTTTTTTCTCAAATATTTTTCTCATTTTTAATACTAAAAAATTTATTTCTTAAGCAAAAAGACTTATCGAGAAAAAAATGTCGAATTTATATTTTTAAGATCAATAAATATCGTATCAAGCGCAGTTTTATTGATTGAAAAACACTTTAAATCGAGATCTCAATTCAAATCCCATTTAAGCTTTGGGTTAATTCTTAAGTTATAAATACAAGAAAAATAAAACAAAAAAAACTATATAAGCAGCGATTGAAAAGATTGGCCCATTCAAGGGGGGGGGGGGGAATCAGAGAAGAAATTATTTTTCTAAGAACGCTTTAAAATTTTTAAAAATCAATTAATTTTATATGAAATTTATCCTTGTTTAACTAGATTTAAAGCGGATTTAGCGCCAATTTAGAAAAAATATCCTAATTTTAACCATAAAATTAAAAAAAATTGCCAGATGCCTTTTTTTAAAAATAAGAGAATACTTTTTGCCTACCAAATGTTAGGGGGATTTTGGCAATTTTCAAAATCAGGTGAATTTTTGCCTGATCCTCCTCCTTCTCAATCTCTGTATATAAGTGTATATAGAAAATCAAAATTGATTTGTTTGGACAGGAATTCCAGTTCCTGTCGCTGACGACATATAAAGAAAAAATATTTCAATTTAGCAAAAAATGTGATATTTGTGAAAAACATTTCTCACCCGAAAAACAGATGAGAAAAACAAATTTCCTAACATTCGATTCAAGACAAAAATGTCAGAAATTCTTAGCAAATAAATTGTATCAATCATTAAATGTATTGGAAATGGATATAGAGTTCAGATAAATGATAAAAAAAATCTAATAAATGAAACCTATGTCTCGATCGCGTAATTGAAGTGTTTTTCTCCTTTCTATTCAACTAAATATTATATTAATCTATCATTAGTTGTAATGATAGATATTATTTGGTTTCGATATTTAGCTATATTTAAGCGAAAGAAATTAATTTCATATTAACGGTAAATACATTTGCGAACAAAATGTGAAACATTTACTACTTATTGATTGACATAATACGACATTTCATTAAACTAAACATTGTATCGAAAACATCAAAATAAATAATATATTTGATATTTACAACTTTAAAACTCTAATTAAAGTAAGCATGTTACTTTTCTTGTTAACTAAAATTATTTGTTTTATTATTGTAAATTTTAACATTATTTTAAATATTTTTATATAATCAAAATTTATTGAAATATACAGTATATCCCAGATTTAGTAAATACAGTTTATTCCGCTTAGTGTTAATCTATTTATTGTAAATACCCGCTTTATAGTAAACAATTTGCTAAAAACCAAGTTCCGATATATAATAAAGTTTTTATCGTTTATACTGAATTCCGCTTATAATGAACAAATTTTCAAGAAACCGAGTTGTTTAATATACAATTTACCTGGAATAGGCTTTAAATTTATTATAAACAATTAAAATTTAATAATAGATTTAAACTTGATTTTTAGCAAATTGTTCACTATAATCATGTATTCACAATAAGCGGGTTAACACTATATGAGAAAAACTGTAATTATTTTAAATTTTTATTTCACTACAATATCTATATAAATATTTCGCGTTTTAACGGCTCTTCTAATCAATTATTGTTTGTAGTAATAAAAATTGGATTATTTCGTGTATTTTCGCAAAATATTTTTCAAAAATATATTTTTTATTTTGAGATTTATTTCTGAAATCTATAAATCATTCAATTTTTGTGTCAATTTTTTTTCGATTTATAAAAACTTTTTGATTCGACTAAAAAATAATAACGAAATAAATTTATATTTGAATCAGTTGGAGCTGTAAGAGGTCAAACATTTATACCCGCATGCTTGTATGAAAAGGGAAAGGGACAATACCAAAAACATTGAGTGTTCCAGTGCAATTTTTAAACGTGCTTCACTGCATTACTTGCTATTTAATTGACATTTAGTTATAAAAGTGCAATGCAATGAAGCGCTTGTTTTTTTTGTATTGCTATTTCACCTTGCAAACATGATTATTGCACAACTGTTTGACCTCTTACAACTCAAAACTAACAACTTACAACTGATTTATACTATTTAATGATAAATAGATTAATTTTTATAAATTATTTAAATTACAAAATCTAACAAGAATAAATTTTAAATTTTATAAAATTAAATAAAAAATAATAAACATATATGAACACAAAATAATAGCTTACAAAATCTAACATGCACTAAAATACAAATATATTACTAATATATATTATTTAATATTAAATATAAAATATATGTTACATATAATACCCGCATACCTAAATAATGATAAAAATAATTAAACTAGAATAAAAAATAATTTAAGCAAAATAAAAAATAAACATAATAAAACTAAACAAATCAAAATCAAATTACCTGTATTTGTGCGACTGGTACAATAAGCGGTCAAATATTTTTCTAGAGTAAACCTGGGCAGATGTAGATTTTTTGTAACTTGAACTGGATCACCTTCTTTCCATAGAAACACGAGATCATCGGTGGTATAGCCGTCTATAGAGAGCGACAGACAGACAAAGAGAGAACAAAGACATTAAAAAACAAAATCAAAACCAAATCACATATCGATGGGTCGGAAAACGAGGCACAAAATGCTAAGAATTTCGCCAATCATTTAGGCGTTAAATAAATTGGTTACGACTATAGGCGACGCAAAAACTGCTGATTTCGGCACATTATTTGACTAACAGTGCTCTGACTATTGGCTTTGAGTCGCAATGTCTGCTGACTTGTGCCCAAAAAATTGAAAAATCACTGCCGAAGACATGCATTGATTCCATAGCCTAACTAATGGACTGATTATGTGATTAAAGACTATTTTTTAGTGTCTTTTAGGCAAAAAATTCTTCTTAAGACAAAAGTTATTTCTAATGATTCGCAAAGTTTTTGAGTGAAAAAAACCTGAACTGAATTCACGATTCCGTATCTCATCAGTCATTCAATCGATTTTTTGAAATATAAAACAAAAGAATAAATAAAAATCAATAAAATTTTTAGCAAAACTTCGAAAAACTTTTATCAAATATTGTTATTCAAAAGAGAAAGAGAGGAGAGGAGAGGAGAGAGAGGGAGGGAGGGGAGAAAGAGGAAGAGAGAGCAGAAAGAAGGAGGGGGAGCAGGAGGGAGAGAGAGCAGAAGAGAAAGAGGGGGAGAGAGTGAGTTGAATAATAGTTTGATGCTCAAATTATAAATTCATGACTTTTATATCGATTTTCTAGTTATACGTATATATTTTTTATATATTATATTATTTTTAAAATTTATAAAATACGCGAAATATATCAAAAAATTAAAATTTTTTATTTAATGCAAAAACTTTAATCAAAAGCTTATTTTATTAATGTGTTTAGAATACATAATATAGAGAAGAAAAAAAAGAAACATGTTAAATTGATCTACTTACAACTGGCCATTTGTATGGAACAAATTTGCTTATCTAATGGATAATATTTGAGATCCATTGGACAGGCAAGAACTAAATAAAAAAACAACATTATACAATTTAAACAACATTAAGTTTGAAAGTTATTTATATATTTAATACTAATATATATAATAAATTTAAATTTAAATAAAAACAATTTCGAAAAAAAATAAAATTTTACAAAATAGAATCATAATAAAATTTAAAATATTTCAATTTTATTAAAATTAACTTATTAAAATAAATAAAACATAAACTTGAAATAAGCTAACTACGGAAAACAATAATAAATTAAATGAGTAATGGTAATTTTATTTAGATTTATACAGCAACAATTTAACTGACGTAATTTATTAAATATTAGTTAAATATAAAAACTAAAATACCTAATGATATACGAATAGAATATAAGACATTTCCATTCGGATAAATTCGAAGTAAAACATTTGGCATGATTATTTCGTGAAAATGGCCTTCCTTCTCGTTCGAGAAGAACAGGTCCGGTTTCCAGATTCGATTCGGGTCTGTCAGCACCAGATACCTAATCTGACCCTTCATGTCGTCGAACTGCAGCCGATTGTCGTTCCACTGCTCTCTGAACGTCACCTGAACTGAGTATTCCTGTAATTACAATCAATTTTTCAAAATTAATTATTTATTGATTTTTAAGTTAAGTTAGAAATTTTTATTTTAATATTTTAGCAAACTAATAATTTCTATTTAACTGTATTACCATCATAATGCATAAATTACGTTGAAAATTGTATCAAAATTTTTGATTAAAAATTGTTATAAATAGTTTTGTTTGTTATGCATTTTTAATATGCTAAAATTAAAAAATGTTTTTATTTGAGCCTGTCAGATTTGATGTTTGGTTTGCTAAAATTTATATTTATCTGCAATTACATTTTTTATTAAAGAAAATATTTACAGATTTTTTAAAAATATAGTTTTAAAAGATATTTTTTTGTTATTCAACCAAAAAATTATTTAATCCATTTATCTCAAAAAAAAGTTTTTAGTTGTTGAAGACACTTTTTTAAGAATTTAGTTTTACAAAATCTCATTTTCTATTAGAATTATGTTGGCTTAGAATCTAAGCTTTTATATGAAAAACGGGATTAAAGTGCTATTTATTGATCCAAATTATATAGAAGTCTATGTAATGAATAAATATTTTATGCTTGATAAAGATACCCGGATTAGTCTACACTATAATTACTCTTACAGTGCTGTTAAGGTTTAGACTTTTACTAAATGTTTACGAATTTTAATTAAAATATTACTATTTATAAGATGGAACATTTTTAGATTAAATTATTACTTGGTTAAAATATGTTTTTATTAAAGCTATTTTTTACAGAAATTACCCGTTTAAAATATTTGTTAATATTTATTAAATTGTATAGCTAAATAAATAAGATTTGTATTAATGTTAATAATATTGGTTAAATTAATAGCAGGATTTTGTTAATACTTATTGATTTTACTAAAATCAATAGAATTAATCTTTGCTCTAAACACAAAACACAAAATAATCTCATGTTAACCAAAAAATAAATCATATAATTATATATATT
>JAQFXP010001700.1:0-18038 GCA_034693685.1 Belba bartosi
CGCTCCGTATACGTAGATTAGTGGTTATTAGGCTAGCGTACACTACCAGTAGACGGCCCTTGGTAAGGCCCGTGGTCGTCTTACCTCAACTCATGCCTGAACAGTAGAGGCTTGAACCCACTAACTCAGGGTTAGAGAGCAAACGGATTACCACTACACCACCCACCTGAGCTGATTGATTGCAAAAGTAGCGGTTTTTTGTTTTATTTTTTTAAATTTAATCAAATCTTAATTTAATTTAAAATATGATTTAAATGCTATTTAAAATTTAAATAATAAAAATTTACAAATAAATTTGTTAAAATTTGCACATTAATATTAAAATAATTAAACAATTGTATTTTGTTTGGTTAAATTATGAACCAAAAGTAAAATGTTTTGCTAGGTCATTAAAGCATAAAATGTAGATTTTGTTTATTATTTTTATATGAGTTTTTAGTTAATTATTTTTAAATTAACAAAATATAAACATATTTTTAATTAAAATTTTTTAAACTTAAACACTTAAAAACTGTTAACAAATATTAAAATTTAATATATTAATCCTTTAAAAAAATTAAAATTTAAGTTTAAGTTTATAAATTTACTTTATTCGAAATAAGTTAATTGTAAAAAAATAAACAAAAAAATAAAATTAATACTGAATAATACTAATGCAAATTTAAATAATTTGATTATTTTGAATATACAAACGCTTACACTTTTGCAAATGATTGTATACAAATAAAAATTTGTAAAACTTTTTCTTTTTTTCTAAAAGAAATATAATATATATTTACTCAAAAAGATTTTGAGAAATTTTATTTCTCTATACTTTTGACATTTCATTTCAAATAAAAGAAAAAAAAAGAAAAAAATTTCAATAAAAGATTTGTTTCGTTTGCGGCTCTTTTGACTACTTCTTGTCTCAACAGAAAATTGTAATTCAGAGCTGAGTTAACAAATTGAAAGAAAAAAAGTTTTTTTTCAATCTCTACCTGAAGGCCGAACAGAACGTGAAGTAAATGCCTTATTCTCTGTATATTTTAAGGGAAAGGTTTGGTTCAATAATTTTATAAAAAGCTATTAAATAAATAAATTAAAACTCTTTTTCTTTATTTTGGTTTCTATTTTATACGCTTTGAGATTATCATTGAATGAATTTTTTAACTTTGTCGAAATTAATCAAGGTAGAAAATAATTCTTTTTATATGAATCAAATGCGTGTAAATTTGTCTTGCTATTCAAATAATTCTGTTATTTCTCAAATTCGTGAACTTTCAAACTGTTTGATAATTTGCGGTAAAAACTTTTTTTGATATTAAAGCTTTTATTTAAAAAAATTAATATAAAAATACGTCAAAATTGTTTGAAATATAATCTAAAAACTTAATTAAAGCAAAAGCCGATTCACTATACTTTTGAGTGTAACTCGAATTTAAGTTTCAATTTTGAAACTCGAAGCCAATACTTGATAAATGGATTTTAAGAGAATTGTTGGCAAAAATGAGATTGCGGTGAAAAAGCCATCAATTGTGGCGAAAGTCTGTCGACTGTCTGCTCCCGTCTATACCGTCTCATTATAAGTCATTTTTCAGTAAATGGAGACTAAATATAAGTTAAATCTAATCTTTGGAAATGTTAGATAAGTAGATGTCTACAGAGTATTGATATATAAAAATAACAAAATAAAAGTTTTATATTTAATGAACGTTATAAATTATAAACAAAAATGTCAAAATATTAATTAAAAATAATAAAAACTGAAACTTTTTTTTTATTATTTGGTAAAACTTTTTATTATGATTGAAGAAATTGTTTTTTAATCTGTTTGATTGAATAAATTGGATTTTGTCATTAAATTCAGTAGTGATGTGTTATCGAGACTTTTCAATTTGCTTTAGGTTTTGAACCTTACAATTGTTGTAGAGTTTCCCCAAAAGTCTGATTAGAGTTTGTGATCACAACTTAGAATTAGAAGAGTTTTCATTTGTTTTTGGAACAAATTAACGCAAATTATACTCCAGAGGCGTATAAACTAATGAAAAGAAAACATTATTAGTTTGTTTGGGTTATCAAAATATATATTCAAAGCAAGCATTTATGATATTAGAGCTAAGAATAAAATTTTAATTTAATATAACTATTGAAGTGCACGAAATTATTATTATTTTATCATTTTAAAAATTATTTAATATGCAATTTTAATTTAATTTAATTTTTAAATAAATTTAAATATAAGTTGACATAAAAGTAGTAAACTTTCAAATAAATTATTTCCATAATATTCTGATAACTAATACTAATAATTTATATCAATTTAAATCAAAATATAGACTCAGTTTTATGAGTACACAGAAAACTAATCATTGAAATGAGTTTTTCAACACTTGTTATGTCCACACATTTCAATATTTTTGTTGGTAATAGTTATATAACATCTTTTGCTTCACTATAATAGCGTATTTTACGCCATATTAGCCTCAGTTTTCTTACTTGATTTGAAAGGTATTGAAATTTTTAAAAATAAAAAATATTTTATATAAAGAAAAATTGGCAAAAGAGCTTTTCATAGTTTGTAAAATGTATTATATTTTTTGTACTGAACCCAAAATAATAATATTGAACATTATGTGAGCCTTCGAGCGAATACTTTTCCTAAAGTCCATTATATTCAGCGAATATTTATTGAAAAATAAATTTCAATGAAGTCGAGAATGAGTGCCTCGAATGTCACAAACATTTCTTATTTAATTCAAAAACTTGTCTGAAATATACAGTAAAGTTATGTTTAAAAAGGAATAAGAATGTCAACCAATTTCTCATATTTGAATGGATATTATTTCAATAAATTCTTATTTGAAAAGCAAAAGTAAAATCAGATTTAAATAAATTAATGAGTTTTTGTGCTAATAAAGTCTGATTTAGTATAAATTATAATAAATAACTTGCAAACCATATAGACTATAATACTGTAATACATAATCTATATCATAAATAAATAAGTCTTGAAATACTATTGTATTACAAATATTATTGAGTTTAATACACATATTGTTTTTTGCGATAAAAAAGTATTTTTTCTTGTGTTCATCTTATAAGAAAAATATATAACTCAAATATTATTGGTAAAATCTTTTTATCATTTATAACATATTTTGATATTTTCTGATTTGTTTAAAAAATATGTTGCGTTGAGCTATAAAAATCAATTCAAAATAATAAAATAAATTTATTTCATGTCATAAAATTGACTAATAATACTAATCTATATTTTGTCGCCTACTAAATTAAATAACAACTACTGTACTTGTTAGTTAAATTGCGGTAATTAAATACTACTAATATGCAACAAACCAAACTCCATCGTGCGTTTATCTTGATAAATCACAACCCCTACAAAGCAATTGTTTTACTCTTTTACAAAATTAAAACACAATTACAAAATAATTTTTAAATTGTTTGGAAAAATGGATTTTGTCTTTAGATTATTTAGTTTTTTATTATAACTAAGTTATTCGTAAAATATTTGTTTATAAAAATAAAAAAGAATATATTAGCAAAAGTTTCTTTAATTTATATATTAATTTTATTAGTAACTTAATTGAAAATTTTATTATACATTTTATTTATTTAAAATGTTTTATTTTATTTTTAGATAACTCAATAGGAATACTAATTTTTATAGTTAATATTTTCTAATTTAGAATTATTTTATTTTTCATAAAAATTTTAATTTTGCATATTGTATTTCAGATTTGTATTAAAACAAATGCAATTATCAAAATTAGCCAGGCAAAAAGGCAAGTAGGCAGGCAGACAGACAGACAGACACGGTGCACGGGCTTTAGAAGCATAAGAATGTAGCACACGCATTTAAGTCCCAGCAGAGACCTAGTTGTCACTCGTCAGCCAATGCCAATACCAATACCAACACTAGACGAGACACCTGAGCCCCAACTTCTGAATTAAGTTATATTAGACTTTATTTAGGGCTAATGTTTTGAAAGAGTCGCACAAATCCGTAATCTTGGACTGAACTCAGCGATAATCAACTCCCAAAAGATGTATATATTGTGCGATCCTCTGCTTATACTGTATGTGCAAAACGTTCTCTATATTCGACAAATACTTTATATAACTTATTATACGTTTTCATTGAATTCAAAGCTTATTATTTGTGCGACGAATAAAATGATGAAAATATTGATCTCGTTATACAAAGTCTCTCTGCGTTTGCCTCCCCTTTGTTGCACTGCAATGACTACTCGTTTATGTTCGAGGTTTTAGTCATTCAAATATTTCAAACTTTTTTCAGTTTAAATCATCAAAAGAGGATCTCTCATCAAATTGAAAGTTATGGCAAAGTTTGCTTCAAATTAATATATATACGAAATGTTACGCTTGAATGAAAAGTTAATTATAAAATATTTCTCTTTTAATAACTGTCTTGAGATTAAAGCAAAAAAAGAAGAAAAAAATATTCATATTATTCAGAGAACACAATAATGAAAATGAATAATAATAATAAAAATTGCAAAACTATTTTTATTATTCCTTCAGATTATAATAAAAACAAGAATTGATTTTATACTTAAATAAATTTCTTCTTTTATTACTTTAAATTACATTCTTTTATTGAATTTCTTTTTCAAGTCAGAGATAATTTCGGAAATATTTCACTAAAAATATAAAATAAAATTTATTGTTATTATTCAATTTAGTAAAAAAACTTTAATAAAATAACTAAAATAGTTGTCATTTGAAAAAATTATAATATATTTAATCTTGGCAAATTTACCTATTACTTTATTATATTTTTTGAAATAACATAAAAAATTAGCTACGGGTAATTTAAAAATATAATCTTGTATCTAATATATATAATTTATTAAAGCAATTATGTTGGTTTTCGCCAAATATAAAATAAAACAAAATGGCAGATTTAACCAGGTTAAAATTGATTTAACCCTAATTTAAACTAAAATTAATTTTAATTAAAAAATTTGCCTGATTTGTTTGAGAATATCTAAATGGGAATACTTATTTTTAAGCAAAAAATAAAGAAGAGTATTTATTTGAAATTATTAAATGTTAAAATTTAGAATATTTTGTTTATATCCCCTTTAGCGGCCCTTATATACAGTATATAACTAAATAATTCACATGAATTGGTTTTTTTTATTGTGTCTTTGCGGCTAAACATATTCGAGTAATAACCGAAAGTGTCTTTACAGGCGTTAGACAACTCTTTGTATGCGAAACTGGTATTCAATTTAAATAATTTTCTCGCAATAAAAGAGTTTTGATATTTTATTTGCATCGCTTTGAGGCCAAATAATAAGCGGTTATATTATTTAGTGATAAACATATTATGTATGAAAATATCACATTAAAAAAATACTGCATTTAAATCAGAATTGAATGGATAGAGCGGTCGTTAAAATATTATTCGTTAATAGAATGCATTCAATCAATGTTTGTTTGTTTGAAAAACCGGGAAATCACATAAACATCGGACGTAAAAATCTCATTAGAAGTTAACCTAATTTTTGAAGTTTCCGACAGTAAATATAAGTGAGTTAAAAGATGGCATTAAACGAATGACCGCCCATTCAGGCACTGGAGGATTACGTGGAGAACATAAGCAAATAGAAAATTGTTAGAATAAATAGCAGACAAACAAAACCACAAATATAGAGACCACTCATACACTCATATCAAATGAGATGACAGTTCTTCTTCAGACAGAGCTTTCAAATTGAGACAAACAATTCGTTTAAGCAGTTCGACAGCCAATCAAATAATACACTAAAAGCTGAGACACAATATGTTTGGCTTTCACTCAATTCAATTAGGATTTCCCCAATGTTTTTGTGATACCAGTTATGCATAAATAATATTGATTTCTAATTTAGTTTAAATAATATTAATTAATTTACCTTAAATTAAGATATTTATGTTGTTTTTAAAATAAAATAATTAATTTTATCGATTATTTTGTAGTATATATGAAAAAAAACTAATTTATGTATTAATAATTATATTTTACAAACAAATGCTGTGGCAACTAAACTGTTAAACTAAGTTAGTTTGTTTAATTTAATCAATCTATGCAATACATAATTTGTAAAATAAAAAATATTGATAATTAAAAGTAAGGCATAGAGTAATTATTCATGTTTTGAAGCAAAACTAAAGCAATGTTTTCATCCAAATTCATAATATATTTTCACATTTAGGAAGTGTTTAATAATTGCAATTAAATGTCTGTTTCTATTCAGTTCTCCCGTCTATTGTGCGAAACAACTAAAGTGTGTTTTGATTTTTATTCAGAATACGTATTATAATAGAAAAAGGTCCAAAAACTTGATTTATATTAAAGTTCGTTTTGTTGATCCTATTTATCCAAATGAGAATATCTGCCGTAAATCTACACTCAATCGAACGCAACAATGATTTATACATTTCTTTCGTTCTTATATACGATTATACTCTAAACTGAAAGCAATCCTCGAATTGGTTGCAAAACCGTCTCATTTAATGATACACTCGAATGAACTCTTCAACCAAATGCAAAGTTTTCGAGAAATCTCTATTTGTTTTAGAAATAAATTATTGAAAAGAAATTACAAAAGAAATTACATACAAAATTAAATACAAAAAAAAAACATTATATATTAAACTAAATTAAATTAAAATAACAAACATATATTATTATATATGTATATTTCACCCAATATTGTATCAAATATTATAAAATATTTTATTAATTTTATTCAAGTACATAAATTAAATATTTTAACTATTTCATTAAATATAAATATAATTGAGTAAGATCAATATTTTTGTGAAAAATATACCGGTAAGTCCTAAAAAAATACAAATACAATATTGAAAAAAACCAATATATAAAATAGATTTAATTATGTTTTAGTTTATCTTTTCTCACTAAAAATTGATTAGAAAATTGGTGGCAAAACAGTTGAGTCATTCATTGAGTTTCAATTTAATATTAAAGCTGCAAAATGTTGAGGAAAAAAACTGAGATAAATATCAATCAAACATTCATTAGTAATGTATTCATATAAATGCGTAAACATTTGTCAACTCTTAACAGTAATACAAAAATAAAACACAACATAACATAACATATATCTTGATTATTGTGTCATTTAAATGCATTCTTTTTCCAATTCATACAAAAATAAAAAATGAGTTGAAGTGAGAGAGAGAGGGGGGAAGGAGAGGGACGAGAGGGAGGATAAAGAGGGGAGGGAGGAGAGAGAGAGGGGAAGGGAGGAAAGAGGAGGAGAGAGAAAAAGCAGGAGAGAGAGAGAGAGAGAGAGCAGGAGAGTTAGAGAGAGAAAAGAGGGAGAGGGAGAGAGAGCTTGTTTTGAGTCTATATGAGAAAAGATATTATTTGACATATAATTTAAAGTAAAATTTATTTGATTGCAATAAAGAGATAAAACTTTAGATTTAGAGTAAAATAGTCGACAATTTAATTTGTGAAGAAATTTATGCAAAAATACGAAATAAATGAAAATTTATGCAACAATTTCTGGTTTTACAAAAATTAGAGCATTTATTTGAAAAAGAAAAAAATTAATTTGAATTAAAACCAGAAATAAAATTGGCAAAATATAAATCATTTTAATGAACAAACTGTTTTAACTGTTATAGTTTATTTTTAAATTTATTTTTAGTTTTATTAGAAAACAAAAATTATTTGTAAACTTTAAAGTTAGTATAAAATACTTTCTAATTATTTAAATATACATTTATTTTGGTTTTAAATTAATTTAATGTTAAATAAAGATTTATTCTAAAAGTTTGAGCAAATTCCAGCATACTTAATTAAATGTAACACCATTCAACCATTGAATGGCCAGACTATCACCAAATATTCGATACAATCCTATTGATCCAATTTGAAGCTCCAAAGAGTTCAACAGAAGATTAATTAAAATATGTAAAGAAGTGAATGCAATGTAATTCAATTGGTTGCCACAAAAATCGATTTAAACTTGTATTTTAAGCTTATTATGGGCTCTACTAATAAGCGTCAATGAATTTGCATTTATATAAAAACTTAGAATTAAAAAATATGATCTGATAATCAGATTTTGTGCTTTGCAGCAATTATATTAATAAAATTATTTATCTTCTTTAATTTATAATATTCTAACATTTGATTTCAATACTTATTTTTAAAATTTTAAATATGCAGCTTAGTTTAATTATATGCTTTGTAAAAAAATTTAAACATGTTATTTTTAATAAAAATAATATAATCCTATTATAAAATTTGCTTAAATTATTATAATAATATTTAAAAGCGATAGCTTGGGTTGCAAATGATAATTAAAAAATTTAATAATGATAATTTCATAATAATATATTATTTATTCAATAACATTTTATATAAACATTATTCTTCTAATTATAAACAACTTTGGACAAGGCTACATTTTATTCTTAATTTATCCTTATTTTAATTTATTATTATTAAATAGTTAATTTATAGAAAAAGTACATGAGATATTTTAATGATTTTTAAAACTAACAAATACTAACTAATTAATAATTCTCTAAAATGGTTATAAAAATAAATTTCTTATAAGAAAAATAATGTTTTAAAAATATAAACATAATTTTCATAGTAATGCCTTATGGTACCCAAATGCAAAGTGGGGTTCATTTATAACTAGAGAATTGCAAATGTAGCGAAATTTAGAGCTTTTTGTATAGTATAAAAATTGAATCTAGAACAATTAAAAAAATCAATAATATTATCGAAAATATTAAAAATATAAATAATAAAATCAAAAATATTAATGTCGAAAATATTAAATTTGAAAATATTATACAATTTGTATAACTACCCGAGATACGACCTGTCCTTTGGTATACCAGGATTTTTATATATTTCTACCAGTATTTTCTCGGGTTTTAACAAGTTTTCAATTTTCCTATTTTTGATTTTAATATTTTTGATTTATCCAGGCAGGCTGGCGCAATAGTCAAAGCGTCGAACTGTAGTTAAGTTTAATTTAAATAACTGGTAGTGGGTTCAAACCAGGGGATCAGGGAAGGGATTTTTCCATAAACGCTCAAAAACCTATATATTTATGATGAAATTTTACTTAATTTAACTGAATTTAAACTAAATTTAGTTAATTTAATTAGATTTAAACTAAATTTATGGAAATTTTCCTAATTTTAAGCAAAAAAACACAAAAGATTTTCCGACCGCTTTCGAAGGGATACCTTTTCTCGGACCAAATGCTAGGGGAGATGAATGCCAATTTTCAAAATTAGGAAGGGGGTTTGGCTGATCTCCCCCGTCACAATGCCTGGTTCAAACCCCGTCCGAACTAATTATTTTTTTAAAAAGTTTAATAGATTTTGGGGGCAAGACGACCACGGGTTTGTTACCAAGGGCAGTTTATTGGTAGAGTACGAGCGGTTTAGCCACAAACTACGTATACTCACTACGTTCAGGTGTGTGCTCTTAAAACTGTAACACTATTCTCGTTACCTCACAGTGAAGTGACAATCCCTGACTGGTTAAACCCCCGGTTGTGCAGGGAGAAAGTCTTCCGGGGTAATAAAAATTTATTTTATTTTATTTTAATATTTTTGACTTTATTATTAATCAATTTTGACCGGGTTTATTTGTTTATAGTAAACTAGCCGATTATGCAATAAGTGTTTTAGAGTTGAAATCAAACGACGCTCTCATATCATAGCCTATGAATAACTTATAATATGAAATGGTATTTGAATTAAACTTTAGAAAAGTTATAAATTTAAATTGAGAGGGAGAGGAAAAGGGAAAATATAGGGCATTTTGAACTTGTTATTTATATTTTTAATATTTACAATAATATTTGTAAAACTTGAATAACTTTTAAACAAATTTATTAATTTTCAGATAATTTTATTTTAATTTCATAAAAAGTTTACATTAAGTTTGAAAGTATGCAAACAATAGAATAGTGCACTGGTCAGTGCCTTCTGTTTATATATGGTAGGCTATAATCCTAATTGTAGGTCAAACGCCCAAAATAAGTAAAAGTATAATCTTTTAAACGGAATTTATGCTATATATAAAATTGTTTATCAATTGAGTCTTCACCATGTACGTTTCAAAAAGGGACCGAAACTTCGGTAGATTACCGTTTAGATAAGATGTTCCCGATAAATTTTAAGCCGAAAGTCCATAGACTTGACCACAGGATTTTGGGTACCAACTCTAAGGTTTAGTTTTTATTAACATAATTTATGTAAAAAGGCTTTCCATTAATCTTGACGCTCGTAATTTTTAAATAACTTTTTAATGAATAAAGATAATTTAATTCTGTCAAATGTATAAAGTAATGTTACATTCACAATTTTTTGTATTAAACAAAAAAATTTGAAACCGGTCACGTGATTAAAAAATAACATGTATATTCAGAATGCACTAGTTTTTTTAAAAACTAAATAAAATAAAGCAATTATTTCAATTGTTAATTTTTAAGGAATAATAAAGAAATTAAATGTCGAAAAAAATTTTAAAATCGAACTTCAGGTTCAGTTTTTATCAGAAGTTATACTTTGAAGAAATAGACGATTTATAGACTTTTTTTCAAAATTATTGACACACAAAAACAAAAATTAATAAAAATGTAAAATATAAATTTGTTTATTTCAAATATAAAAAATTCAAATATGACAATGTAGAACATAACAATGTCGAATATGATAATGTCGAATATGACAAAGTTGAATATGATAATTTAAAATATGATTAAGTCAAATATAACAAAGTTTAATACGACAAAGTTGAATATGACAGTCGAATATGATGATGTTAAACATGACAATGTCGAATATATTAATATAATGTAAATAATTAATTGTAATTATTAATATATTCAACTTTTTCATAGTTTAAATCATCATATGCAACTTTGTCATATTCGACATTGTCATGTTCTACATTGTCATATTTAAATTTTTTATATTTGAAATAAACAAATTTATATTTTACATTTTTATTAATTTTTGTTTTTGTGTGTCAATAATTTTGAAAAAGTCTATAAATCGTCTATTTCTTTAAAGTAAAACTTATGATAAAAACTGAACCTGAAGTCCAATTTTAAAATTTTTTTTGTCATTTAATTTCTTTATTATTCCTTAAAAATTACCAATTGAAATAATTGCTCTATTTTATTTAGTTTTTAAAAAAAACTAGTGCATTCTAAATATACATGTTATTTTTTAATCACGTGACCGGTTTCGAATTTTTTGTTTAATACAAAAAATTGTGAATGTAACATTACTTTATACATTTAACAGAATTAAATTATCTTTATTCATTAAAAAGTTATTCAAAAATTACAAGCGTCAAGATTAATGAAAAGCCTCTTTACATGTTACATTTAAGATGTACTTGACCCAAAAGTACAAAATTAAGCAAGAATAGATATGTAAAAATAGGCTAAATCCTAAGAATAAGTTTATTTATAAATGATTTGAATATAATGCATATTTTATGGAATATCTTTACATATTATTGATTATTTTTATTGCTCCAGAGTCCGATTTTTTATTACACAAAAAACTTCAAATTTTAATATGATACATCTGCAACTTTCTATTTATAACTCATAAATAAATTATAAGCTGTGTTTATTGAGTAGTTTAGTAAAAAAAACTTCGGAGTACACTGGCAAAAATCACATATTTTAATAATGAAAAATTTAATTAATTATCTAACACAATTTGTCACAATTGTATCAGCTATGTAATGAATATATTGTATTTATTATACTTTTAACTAATTTATATGTATTAATATTAATATTATAATTATATTAATTAATAAAATACTATATATTAATTAATAATTATATTTAATTAATTATTAATTATAATTAATATTATATGCTACAGTATATGAACTGCAAGAAATTGTAAGATTAATATATATTTGACATATATTTGTATTTATATATTATGTATATATACCAGAGATTGAGAAGGGGAATCAGCCAAAAATCTCACATTGACATTTATCTTACATCACTCTCTCTAGCATTTGTAGCATTTGATGCGTGAAAAGGTACTTTCCTTGACTTTTTGCCGGCCAACCAAAACAATCGGCAATTTTTTTAATATAGTTTTTTAAACAAAATTAGAAAATCTTCCCTAAATTGGTGCTAAATCTAGTTAAATTTGGCAAATTTTTATCAGATATTGTTTTTAGCGTTTTTGGAAAAATTCCTCCCCTGATGCCCCCTAGGCTTTTTGCCAAATTTTTGAAATAATCTTTTATTTAAAAATATTTTGTAAAATACTGCCATTGCCTTTTAACTTGCAATAAATATACTTTCCAAATTGTTTGGCAAAAATTGTAAATTGATTTAAACAGTGATTTTAAGAATTTTTCTGACTGTAATTTATGTGAATATAAGTATTCTATTCTGTTATAATAACTAAATTTTTTTATTTTGATTTTTAAAAACAAATATAATCAGTTATGTGTTTTGGAATTAAATCTATTTTATGTGTTTGAGATTTATTTGCATTCCATGAGGAATATGAATATTCAATAAGTCGTAAAATATAAGTTTTATACAAATCCAATAAAAATTTCTTTGTCGGCAAAAGAACATAATTTTTTAATTATAGTCTACTTTCTAATACAATTTATATATATGTTCTATATTTTCACTAAAAAAAAGTTCATTATCCAATATAATTTCGAAATGTTTAGGTTTGTCTACAGTTTAAAGAATTTTTTAAAAATAAATATTATTACGTTTATATTATTTGTTTTCAATATTATATTTAAGTAACATAATTTTAAAGAATTAAGCTTTAATTTATATTTATTTATTAATTTAAAATTTGTAATAAAATAAAATTGTAATTCAAGGTAGTTTGAATTTTTATAAATTAAACTTACATTACTTTTGAGTATTTTATAATATTTATTTAATTTCTGGCATAAGCATTAAACAATAAATGAAAATTACCTTGTATAATTTTTGAGCATATAATATATTATAATTAATGGAATTATTATTTTTTAAATTTACAAATTGTTTCCTATTTGATAACAAATTTATTAAGATTTTTAATGCATAAACTCTTATTTCTAGATCATATTATTTGTTAAATAATATTTTATGCCTTACAATAATAAAAACATTTCAATAGTTTAAAATAATTATATCAATTAAAATAAGGTTTTTGTCATTAAAAGCTATAAAAAAAATTTATACCTTGCAAAGTTTGTATATAAATACAAATTGCTTATTTTACAGCTCTTAATATAAATTGTTTAAAAAACTTTAGAATTTAGCAAAAATAACAATCAAATCAACCAAACTAAATAAGAAGTTACCAAATTAATAAAATAATAATATTTATATTAATTTAATTTTTAAAAAGTATACAAATTGTAATAAAAACAAATAAAATAAACTGAAAACAGAATAATTTAAAAACGTATTAAAAATAAAATATAATAATAAATAACAAAATGTCCAGAAAGCAATTTGACTGAGAAATGACTTAGAAGGCAAATCAATTTATCAAGTGCTTATTTCTGGGTGTCATTGAGTGAAGCAACGGAACCGAAATGATTGAAATAGTGTTCCGAAGCAATCATATCGAGGTATGCGTTGATGGCGCGGAAAATGCCTCCAATGCTCCGCAAACTATATGCGAGCTATTAATGTAAATGCTATTCAATACTCATTTCTTCAAAATGTTTATTCATGCATATCGTCAAAGAGACTGAAAGTCAATTGCAATGTGTTTACACCTGTTCTGAATCCGTAAATATCTGGTCGAATCATTCTGTTATAAATTATATCTTTTATGACTTTGACCAAACATTTGATTAATAGTTTTTATTATTGTTATTATTAGTATTACTATTATTTAGCTTAATATTATAATATATATAAACATGAAAATATATAATTAAAAAAAATTAATATGATTTATAAGAAAAACTATTTTAAATAAAAACTGTTTTCAAATAAAATCTATAAAATGTAAAAATTTTTTAAACTGTTGGAAAGAAACAAAAACTAAAATTGTATTAAACATTATGACTAAAATTGTTTTTATTCTCTTATTATCTCTGACCAGAGCTGATCATATGTTCGAAACGAATAACATTTTTGGCTATTTATGCGACACTATTGCCATTATCTTTAACTTAGGTTCAAAAAGTATTTTTATATTTTGCACAAAACAAAACAAAAAGTGATACTAAAAAAATATGGCAAAAAATTTATGTCATGTGATGTCTCATAACTTTCTTTACTGTCATTTTTAATAGTCTCTCAGCGTTTTTAAAGATTACAAATAGCTTTCAGATAAGTTTTCTCATTTTTATTTCTTTTAAATACAACAAAAACTTTTTCTTTTTTACTGTTTGGACAAAAAATTACATCCAATCATAAATTATAGTACTCTTAAAAAAGGAGACATTTTTGTCTCATTTTTTGGAGATAAAGCAGAAACGAGCAAAATGTACGACAAATGATATTTGATATATGGAATCGATTTGATCATAATTTTCCATTTAATGAATTTCGTTTCTAATACAGATCTACTGTATTATTAGAATTGTCTTTCAATTCATAACTAAGAGAACGACAGCTTTTTCTTCGTTTATCTTTTGAAACACAAAACTTGTGAATCAAAGGCAAAGAAGTAATGAATTGATTGACGATTTTTGTCAGTTATTTCTCTCGTATTAAATCTGATTGAAATTCAAAACATTGAATATCGGAATACTTGAGCCGTTATATCGAAATCCATATTCAATCCAATAAATTAAATGTATTAGAAATGTCTGACAAATTGTAGTTGGATTTGATGTTTGACTGATTAGATTGGTTCTCGTTATCAATCAACTTCTGTTCGCAACTCATTTTATTAATAAAACTGATTATTCGATATAAGAACTGGCATTACGTTAAATAGCAATAGACTTTAGATAGGCTTTACTTCACATTTTGTTTACTATTCGGAGACTGATTTGAAAATATTGAAATGAAAAATGTATTTGATTTAAGGCTGACAGCAGTTTAGGCCAACTTCTGCTAATGAATGGCATACTTCTGCTAAGTCTCATCGATATAAGAGTTTCTGATTAATTAGTTTTGTGTCAAATGAAGTAATATTGAGAGAAATGGCGAATAATATCTGTAATGTTTGCTCCGGATATACAATAGAACAGAATTGGCAGCAAATAATTGATAGAAAATAAGTGCAACAAATATAAGCTTATATTAAAAGAAGAATTTTGACATTCAATACATTCAAGTATTCTATTATTACAATCGGTAACCATTTGGCCATTTGTTTCGTTTAATTAAACGGTTGGGCAGTCGGGTCGTCATAACAACCAGAGCTGAACAACCGCTCAGATGTCTGAAGGAACGGGAGAGGAATAAATAGAACCCTTTTTTGTGCTAATTATTTATGTCTTAGCCATTAATAGACTCGACAGCAATAGATCCGATCCTCCGAAGCAAAGTCTAGTGCAAACGCGAGAGACTAGTGGAGGCCTAATAAATGGCATTTGAGTGCAGGTGCTCTACTGCCTGTCTGTGCCGGTGCCTGTGCTCTACTGCCAGTCTATCCTCAATGGAACCGTCTTTAGCCTATTTATTCATTTTGCCGCCTCATCAACCAATCTCTGCCAAACACTTTGTCTTAATGTTTCGAATCGAAGACTTTGCTTCCATTCCGCACAACCTCTTCTCTCTTCTCCTCTCCTCTCCCTGTCTGTCATGTCTGTCCAATTTAGACGTTATTCTATTGTTTAACGAACACTACTTTTCTATTACTATTCCGACTATTGCTTTCACTTAGTCTTCATTGATATGCAGCTATTGATTGCATTCATTCAATCTTTGCATTTATTCTTTCATTCAATTCATTCATTTATTCGTTCATTCATTTCATGTCATTTCCCTAATTATCAGAATTAATGTTTGTGTTTGTCCTTGTTTATTTGTCCATTTACTTGCCTTACTTTAATATTTTATTTAATTTATTAAATTATTATTTCAATTGAATATTAATGTAAACACTTATATTAGTATTTAATTAAAAAGTAGTGCATGATCATTATTCTTTAATAAATGTCAGCTAAAAATTTAACTTAATTGATATAATTAAGTATTCTTTTCACAATTTCCATCATGTTTAATTAACAAATCAAACAAATATTTGTACTGAAGTACCAATATTTAAAAATAAATTAATTGTTTTTAAAGTCTTTAAAAGCTAGATATAAGAGCTAAAGAATTATAAATCAAGATTAAGTTATATAATTTGATAAATATACACATGTTAAGTAATATTTAAGTTTTTGGTTATAATTATTTAACAAAAACAGAGATTTAGAACTGCATACAAAAGCACTTAAATCTAATCAGTAATCGGCAATCATATTATGCAACAAAATGCAGAATTAGTCTCGAGCTCTCAATTATATGATAAGAACAAGCATGGTCGTAATGTTCTCTTAACTTGTAATTTGTTAGTTGTTTATAAACTTATTAGTTTGTGCTTTACTTTTGGGACTATACTTCTGGAAACAAAGCTCAGACTTTATCGTTATTCTGTGCTTAACGCTAGAGTACTGGCGTTTCGATAAAAAAAAATGTATTAACTTAATGGAAATAAGAAAGCGTTTAATTTAGATAATTCACTACAAGTTATACAAATTCTAATCTATTAAATACATTTAATTTGATGGAATTGATGCGAAAACTTTAGATATAGTTACTTCAAAACACTTCAAACAAATTGATATTAAAATTAAGTAATTTCTTTTTATACATTTTAAAGTAATAACATTTTGAAATGTTAATTCTGTTACAATAAAAATTAATATAATAATCAAACTTAAAATTTTCAGATAATTTAATTAATCAATTTATATAAAACAACTTTAACTTAAATTCTTACTTAATTTTAGAAAGTGAAAACAAAAATTTTAATATAAATTTTAAAATACAAATAATTTAATGTTTTTTCATTAAATTAACATGAAATTCTTTAATAAAATATATTACTTTAAGAAAACCATAATTTATAGAATTTGTATTTGCTTACAGAATACAGTTGCTACGACTTATGTATTTTATTATTTGCTTAACTTATTTATTTTTACTTTTAGACTATCTCTTTTTTGTATATAAAATAAAAATAAATACCTAACTGACAGCTAATTTGTTTTAAACAAAATTTATATTTTTAAGGTGTTGACAATTTTTAAAAAATAATTAATTAAAAATTTGTTTTCCTCATTTGAATTATATCTAAATGTTTGCATCACTTAACAAAAAACATTTATTTGTTTAGTTTTTATTTTAAAAGTTTGTATTTGAAAGCAACTTACGTATTATTAACTCAAATAGTAAATAAATGTTAAATAAATTTAATTAAATGTTATTTTCAATTAAACTGCTTTAAATATTGTTATAAATTATATACACATATATAAATTGAACTCTATTCAACTTACACTAAATACCCGCTTAAAACAAACAAGATTTGAGAAAAATATACGTTTTAAGGTGGGCTAGTAAATTTTATTTTTTATTTTTAAGTCTTAATTTAATTTTATAATTAATAATAAATCTAGTTTAAGTTTAGTTTAATTAATTAAATTCAGTTAAATCAAATTAAAGTGCAAACAAACTTAAGTAAGTTTAAAATGTTTTAAGCGTTTAAAAGGAATTCAAACTCTAATTTCCTATTTGAGTTTTTGTCAATTTTTAATACAAAAATCTGCTCATATACCCCTGAATCAACTGACATTAAATCTCTGGTCTATACCCTGATTAAACCTAGATTTAAGTTACAACCAGCAAGTCTTTAAATAGAGCTAAGTCGTAGAAATTTAGACTTATATTTCCCCTTTTTACAATAAACTAATGTACTAGCTGGGTGAACTTTTACTACTGTAAACGTAGTTAAGATGTTAATTCATAAAATTAATGTCAAATAAAACATAATTTTTAAAC